>JAECUM010020924.1:5000-45392 GCA_016617855.1 Megalonaias nervosa
CGCACCCCACCATCAAATTTTTACATGCATTTTTCATGTCCGAAGGCCATTTTTGAGAACACGTGATGCCCACAGTGCAAACACAAACCCTTCCCCTAGATGACAGTTTTGAAAAACAATGTGTACTTAATAGCTTGATGCATTAAAAAATAATTTTCATCCAGGCAGTTTTTGAGAGAATCTACGTGCCTTGAACCAACTTGTCTACTGCTATAACTGGCTCGTTGGTATTTCACTGGCTATATACTGTGCAGTGACTACATGATGTGTAAATGCCTCTTATCAATTTCAAGAACACAAGCCTGAAAGACCAAATTCACAAATATATCCATATCTTTAATTATTACACAATAATAGCTCAGAGAGTCTCTCAATAGCCCTAAGTTAAGAAATTTGACAGGGGCCAATATACGAAACTGTCCCCTGCCACCTTGTTCTCAGATTTATCCTTTGTAAAAGAGCTAGGTAAACGTCACGAGTTCTTCCATGTTTCATGCCATGTCATTATGATGATTATTTTAGGTATATTCTCCTTATGTCTTCTGACAGAAGCCCATCCCTATAGAAGCCGCCGTACACTGTGTTCTCTTCCGTCGTTGTATGTACAGGGGAAATACTGTATTATAGATCAAGTACCAAGCCATTCTTTTCAGACTGAGTAAAAGGCCCTCCATTATTTGCTGTCGTTCACTCATATTTTGGAGGTGCTGTTTGTGACGAAAATTACACGAGTCCTCATCACCTAAACAGCGAGAATTCTACGAAACTACCGACCAAAAAAGGACAACAACACCAGAATTTAGTATTTAATTTCGGCCTACGTTTGAGTTCTTTTATGCATATTTTGGTTTAGTCTCCTTAGATAAATGAAGTACGCCCACTATTTCTGTTTTGTGCATAGATTAATTAGTCCCAAAGTCGTTGAAGAATGATCACAAAAACAATTACACAATTGAATTTTTATGCAATTAGTATATAGGGATTATTCTGAGACTGTATATTCTAAGCATTTATCTTTTTCAGTCTCGAACTTAAAGTCTAAAAGTCAGACATCCTGTATATTTGCACCTGTCAGAATCATCAGGACCTAGAGATCGTAAGAGTTCTTGTTTTCCATTCCTTTATTTTGTAATGAAATAGATGTTCTCACAGTACTTAATATTGTTTGGAGGTACTGTATTAAGTTGTTTGAAGGTATTAGGCAGGTCTCACATGACTCAATCTTGTTTGGAGGTATTAAGCGGGTCTCACATGACTCAATCTTGTTTGGGGTTATTAATCTGGATTTCGAGTTAAATGCTTTCGAAGAAAGAAAATGTTGCAGAGAGACCATTCCCTGCGAATCTTACCATCGACTGAGGCATTTTCATCGAGATTGCGGACTTGCGGCCATATTGACAATTTGAAAAATGTTTCTTTCATTTTTGGAGCTTCTTTTAATTAAAACTGTGCCCTCCCTTTTCCTCCTGTAAATAAAAAAAGGTTTTAATCCTGAAACAAGTTACAATGTATGACGTTTTGCATGTAGTAACTTATGTGCAGATAACGTTAGACAGTACTGAAGTTTAAATTGGTGCGAAAAATTACAAACATAGCATGTGCTTTTGATGTTAAACAAAAATGAATTTACTCGCAGTGAAATTGTAATTTTGTTTTTGTTTGTTGCAGATTTCTGGTGGTATGCATACTATCTTCTAGTTATCTATTTAATTCTGTTGACTTTTATCCTTTGTTAGGGTTTACTGTTGTTATTGAATGAATGTATCGTTTCTGAGAGTACGAAGCTCATTGGCTTTGAACAAAACAGAAGTAGACAACACAAATACTTGTTTGATTAGTTTTTCTTTCTGCGCACATTGGAATAAACATGGAACATCTTACAATCTGTCTGCTGCGGTGGTATTGATCCAACTTAATCAACGTTCATTGGTCTGCTAGTTTACACGCATATGATAACCTGTCAGTATCAGTGACCTAGTAATTTAAATCCGTAAAACACCAATTACGGACTAACTGGATAATTATTCCCATACTAATCATTTCCTGTCGCGAGTGTTCCCTCGTCAAACCTTCTTCAGTTCATTCTGTCCGCTATTTTATTCATTTAGAAACACGAGTAGAGCACTAATTTTCGACATTTCTATTTTAACATGTTTTATTGAGGAAAGAAAAACGGATTAGATTGGACATGAATTGACTCGGTAATGGAAACTCTTTCCAAGCGTATGGAAACATGACGATCAGTTACTTAGTGTTATAGACACATTGGTGTTAACGTCACAGCTCGTTTATTTTAGTCGGTTTATGAAGATTGTTAAACCAATACGTTTTAGGGAATACGTTTGGAAAATTGCATGGACAAATTTCAATTAAAGATTAAGAAAAGGAATACACTATTATGATGAAGATTAACATATTGCCAAAGAAATATTTCGCTTCTTTTTGTTGCTTATTTTTATTAGTCTGATCTGAAGAGGTAAACAACATCAAACTCAATGAAGCTGACAAACGGGTATTTCTTTACTGAAAGAATTTTGTGATCAAACCGTAAGTTTACAGCGTAGGAATGAATAAACAAGAACTCGATCTACGTCCTAGTTATTACAGTTATTATCTTTCTATCGTGACAGTTTCGTACAAAGTGAGTGAAAACCTCTTAAAATGCTAATGCTGAAATGATATATTCCACTTAGGAGATTGTATAGTTTCCTTCAGTGTGTTTTTTCCACTCATAGAACGTGGAAAATCAGTAAAGCAGACATACAACTTCCATATGACAGAGTGTGGCTCGAACCTCATTCTTAAGTTTTGACATGTTTCAGCTTTAATCATGTCATTTTTTAAAATTAGGTTTTATCCGTACGTTGCCCAAACTCCAAAATTACTGATATACTTTAATAGTGTGTGCGTGCAGTTATTTTCTTGGTAATCTTGTTTCGAGCATTTCTCTGTGACAATTTTGTGTGAATTGTTTTCGCCAAATTTTGCTGGTAATTTAAAGGTTGGTATCCACATGCAGAAAGAAGTTCGTTACATTGGCATGTGCCCTTGGGAAGCTCGTGAACTAGGACAGCAGCGACACGTTTTTCAGCACATGATAGGCTATACATGACGACTAGTATATGTGGTGGAGGAAGAACCCAAGAACACCCTGGGAAGAAGCACAGACCCACGGCAAGCTACTAGCGACGTTCTGGTATTTTCCTCGGGTTATTCCTCCACCAAATATAATGGTCGCCATTTATAGCTTATCATGTACTGACAAATGGCGTTAAACCCTCAAAACCACCAAACGACCTAATGAGAACAACATGTAAAGAAGTGGTATACGCAGAATTCTGACCAATCATTTCATACCATTATCATACTTCTTGATAAAAAAAATGTTGTAAACTGGTATATCATTAACATTCAGAAGGAGTTCAGTGAATAGAGCTAAATATACAGTTAATCTAAGATTTATAAAGCAATTTTATTTCATAATTGCTCAAGATAGTTTCGTAGAACATCATATAAAAGGTTTCCTGAGGGAAAGCAAGTTGTAAGAACTTAATCTACTGTATTGACCATACAGTAATTTGACTCCTCTTTTCAAACAGCTATCATGTTTCAGAAACGGAATCTAGTATAAACAGAACGTCCGTTATTTTCCTATGGCAACGCTGTGAAAATATAAAGCATACAGCAGTAATCATGCAGTCATAGTACTCAGCTTTGAAAAAGACCTAGTATCAATTAGTAGTTATTCACGTTATAGTCCCTCAATATTACTGTGGGTGTACCATGAGATCACTCACCATAATGTCTCTAATTATACATTATGTGTATTCATGCTTTATTAGCTATATAATTCGTTATACTGTGCGCATTCTCATTCATATTCACTATAATGTCTCTCATTATGCATTATGTATACTCATGTGCCATTCACTATGTAGTCCCTCATTATTCCGATATTCTCACAAATCACTCACCATAGTGTCAATCCTTATACTATATATATATATTCTTCGTTGATCACTCGCTATATTAATCGTCAACATACTGTTGCTAAATTCCAAGATCATTCTTTACATGTTCACTCATTATACTGTGGATATACTCGCTGGTCCCTCACTATATAGTCCCTCAATATACCGTATTTATAATCAGGGATCACTCACTATATAGTCCCTCATTATAACGTGGTTATACTTTTGGGTCATTCACTATAGAAGCATTCATTATACTGTGGGTATATTCATGGTTAACGTTAAAGTGATTAAAAGCTGTTTCAGTACGGACACTAAGCTGTAATTTATATCATTTACTGTCTAATGAGAACCGTGTGTGTGTGTGTGTGTGTGTGTGTGTGTGTGTGAGAGAGAGAGAGAGAGAGAGAGAGAGAGATTTTTAACGTAGCTTTAACAATTTTTCAGTCTTATCGCTACGATGTCTGCAGTGTGACAGTTTATAGTGATGTTTAGCACTAGGGCATCATGCCGCAGACATGTAGCATGATGTCCCACCCAGTCACATTATCCTGACACCAGGCCAACCAGTCCTAACACTAACCTCTTAATGCTGAGCGCCAAGCGAGGCAGCTGTTAGTACCATTTTTGAAAGTTTTTGGTATGACTCGGCCCGGGTTCGAACCTGCGACCTCCCGCATCCGAGGCGGACGCTCTACCACTAGGCCACCGGAGCAGTGTCTAATGAGAACCAATCGTAATATAGTGTAACATCATTAAATACCCAGTTACGGTGTTTTCATGTACTCCTATTTATCTATCTATCTACAGACAGACAAACAAATAGCGCAAGACACACACACACACACACACACACACACACATACACACAATGGTGTGATAAGGAGCGGAAATCTGGGACAGTACGTCAGATTGTGCACTGAAAGATTCATGTAAAGCAGAAACAGCTCAGTAATCTACTCGAGCAGTTAAAACCTATGGAAAACCTACCATATTCCATGAGGGAACAGCTATGGCAAACCTACAATATTTTTTGATGGAACAGTTATGAAGAACCTACCATATTCCTTGAGAGAACAGTTATGAAAAACCTACCATAGTTCCTGAGGGAACAGTTATGAAAAACATACCCTGTTTCCCTATGGAACAGATAGGAAAACCTACCATATTTCTTGAGGAAACAGTTATGAAAAACAGTGTATCAAATTGTTCCTTAAAGGAAACTTAGTGAATAATTGCTGTAAAGTGGTAAGAATTCAGTCATGTAACCCGACTCTGCATAACTCTTCCATATCTGCTGAGGTACAGTAATGAATAAAAGTTTATGAAAATGTTCTCTGACGGAAGACGGTTAAAATTACATATACAAGCAGTAACTAAGTCGTCATAAAAGTCAATTACGTGAATACTTTCCATATTTCCAAAAGGAACAGTGATGGAGAGCAGTAAAAGGAACCAAATAATGAAATTTGTGTAAATCAATAAACAAACAGCCATTCAGCCAATCTTTACAAAACCTCCTATTGAGAACATTGCGGTTATCTAACTAAACTTTGCCAAAAATACTGTTGAAAACAACGAAAATAATGTATTTATTTAACCCAAGTTTGCAAAAACATTCTATTGAGAACTGTGAGAGCTAGGTAGTTATCTAGCTCAGCTTTGCTAGAAAAGCCATTTTGGAGACAACGAGAAACTTGCATTAAGAGGTTAGTGTTAGGACTGGTCGACCTGGTATCAGGATAATGTAACTGGATGGGACATCATGCGACATGTCTGCGGTATGATGCCCCAGTGCTTGACATCACTATAAACTGCCACATTACAGACATCGTAGCTATATGATTGAACTTGTTTTTAAAGCTACGTTAAAAATCCAAATCTCTCTCTCTCTCTCTCTCTCTCTCTCTCTCTCTCTCACACACACACACACACACACACACACACACACACACAGAACCTTGCAGTTATCTGACTTTGCAAAAAGCTGCTATTCAGAACCATGAAAACTATGTTGTTATTAAACTCAGCTTTGCAAAATTCTGCTGTTAACAACCATGAAAACCGTGGATTTATCTAGCTTAGCAAAATCTTACTATTGAGAACTATGAAAACCGCAGATTTATCTAACTTTGCAAAATCCTACTATTGGTAACAACAGGAACCATGTATCGATCAAAATCAACTTTGCACGAACATCCTGCTTGTCCTGAAAGCAAAAATAAGTGTTTAGTGAAATAATTCAGTGAAAATGTAGTTGCAATACAATACAGCCATCCAGTCCACTTGTACCTAAAGTAATTCAGCGACAAATTCATCAAGCTGAATTTTACAAAACTCTTCTATATTTCAAAAATGGAAAATATGAGTCCCAACTGTTCTCGGAGGGAATTCGGTGAAAAGGTCATATTAAGCAGTAACCATTCAGTCATATGACCCAGTTACGAAAACATTTATGGATTCCCTGAGAGAATAGTAATAAAGAACAATTTCTCAGATTGTTCCCTGTGGGAATTTAGTAACATATTCATGTAAAACATTGACCAAGCAGCCATCAAACCAACTACGGAAAAGATGTATATATTTCCCGAGTGAATTGTAGTAGGGAAAGTCATCAATCTAAATTATAAAGAAATGAAGACCAAAAAAAAAAAAAAAAAAATGAAAGCAAAACTTATTATACGTTTCTGGAGGAAACAGTGATGGAAAGCTTTATGTCAAATTATTTCTTGAGGAGCTCGATAAGAACCTCATGCAAAAGCAGTAACAATACAGTTATCAAAATCATTTCTTTAAAAAACAAAAAGACTTCAACAGTTCCTGAGGAAAAATAAGGAGAACAGTATATCAAATTGAAACCATGCAATCATCAAACTCGGGTCTCAGAAACATACTTTCTGCCCCCATTGACAGTAATATAAAACAGTAAATCAAATTTGTTTATTGAGGTTGAAGAAACGTATATGAAATTATTATGTAAAAGCAGAAACCATGCAGTCATTAAACTCGGTTCTTTAAAAACTTCTTACATGTACTGAAAGCACAGGAGTAAAAATCCTTTTGAAAAACTGCATGTGAAAAGCAATTACCGTGCTGTCATATAACTCATTTATGTGTTCAAATTTTTTCATGAAAGAATTCAATGTAAAACTTCGTATGAAGCTGTAACTATTACCATTATAATCCTTGAATAAAAACCTTCTATATTTCCTGTGATAACTGTAATGGAAAACACTATCGCAGAGTGTTCAAATAAATCAGTAATCGTGCAGTCATCTATCAAAAATATGAAAATTAAAACCTTCTAATTTTTTGCACGAACAGTAAAGAAGCCGTGTTTTCTCAAGATTCCAATAAAAGGGGCCATTAAAGCCCCTATTTTGAATGTAGAGGTCCTTTCCCATTTTTAGCAGAATCCTTTCCATTATTTATTTTATAAACTTATTTACATACTTACTGCATCACTAAAATTATGAACTTTAGATTTATTTAAATTACTTTAATCTCAATGTAGTATTTTTCGTTGAAATTTAATTATTGTTAATTTGTTTTCTGCAGTGTTGAAATATTACAGTATCTACACAAAACTCGCTCATGAGTGTTTTCTGATACGTTGCCGCACAATTTAAAAAAAAAATTAAATCTCATTTCATTCATTTTAAAACCAACCTTTTTAATTCGTGATCAGCGGCAAATGATTGGTCCCTTGTGTGTTCTTGACAATGGATGGACGAACTAACACTTCCGGTTCTGGTATCTGATTCTCAGGCAACGGTCCCGTTGAAGTCTTCATTAGTTTCAGTTTAGTCGTTTTCTATGGCTTCTGAGTACATGAATTTATATAAGAACATATGTACCTATTATCATCACTGGTTTAGTATTACATCATGAAAACGTCAGATATTCTCTATTGTTCACGATTCTATCTCTCTGGGATCTGTCAAAACACAGGAAATTCCTGATCAAAGACAGACTTGCCGCACGGTTGATAAAATCAAACGTCTAGATGACTTACTGTACTTGCCCATTAATTTGAGCAGAGAGAACAGTCTTGCTAACAGTACTGGCGTTTTTTATGTGTACCGTTTGTTTATATACCGATGCTTTTATACGCCCTTTCGAATTTTTCCATGATATAGTAAATCTGCCAAAGAACAGTTGTTTAGATTGTTTCCGGATGGAACTCACTTAAAAAGTTATATAAAAAGATTAACCATGCAGCCATCAAACTCAGTTCTGCAAAGACCTACATTATTTCGCAAGGGAACAAGTGATGGAGAACAATATATTATACTTTTTTTTAAAGAAAACTGTAAAAAGTCGCGCGTATAAGCATTGAATACGCAGTCCATAAACAAAATTTGAAAAAGCCTTTAACTATTCCTTGAGCGAACATTTGTGGAGAGCACTATTATGAAATTACTTTCTGGGGAACTCAGTTAAACATTCATATTAGCTAGTACCCGCGTAGTCACCTAACCCAACTCTGGAAAAACGTTCTATACTTTCTGAGGGAAGATATTTTCGATATTTTTTCCATGAGATAATTCAGTAAAATTAAATCATGCAAAGTAGGTCATCAAAATGACTATAAAACCTTTATATTTTGATGAGGGAATAGTTGGTTGATTGGGTTGAGTGTATTTGATTGGGTTGATAGGGTTGACTGGGTTGATAGGATTGACTGGGTTGACTGGGTTGACAGGGTTGATAGGTTTGACTGGGTTGATAGGGTTGATTGGGTTGACTAAATTGATTGGGATGATAGGCTTCATTGGATTGGTTGGGTTGATTGGGATGACTGGGTTGACTGGGTTGATATGGTTGATTGGGTTGACTGGATTTTTACGTTACCTTGAATACTTTTTTGGATTGGTCATATCGAGGAAATGGGAGGCGATCCGGGCTGATCGGGGCAGGAATAGATCCCGTGACCCTTATGAGCCCGATGCTCTACCATTTGAGCTAGCGTGGCTCCCTGGGGAATACTAATGAAGAACACATTCTCAAATTATTCCTTGAGGGAATTCAGTAATAATGCCAAAAGCAACAATCATTTACTAGATTTACTGTGGGAATAGCAATGAAGAATCAGTTTCAAAAATTGGTGAAAATCATTTGTGTATCAATAATGATGTAGTCAAATCCAGTCATCAAAATGAATTCTGCCTCCCTCCAAAACTACTACCAGTTTCTGGAGGGGACAGTATTAGAAAACTTTATGTCAACTTGTTTCCTGATGACAATGTGTGCAAACCTTGTGTAGAGGTTATAGTCATGCTGTGATTATACTCAACTCTTTCAAAACAACAACAAGTATATTTCCTCAGGAACACGTAATTGAGAACAGTGTGGGGATTGTTATTGTTGGGTGGGGTGCTCCCAATGTTTTATTTAAACTATTATAGAAGTCCCACCCAGGCTCTATTTTGCTGGAAGTTAAATTTAGTGAAAGATAGATGTAAAGCTCCGAGCCTCCAGTAAGAAATGCCAACGGTTAGATGGTTAAATATACAAAAAAGGTTGAAATTCAATGAATAACAATTTAATAACAATTCAATAATCAAATGACTCTAATTCACAATTACACTCCTTCCGCTCGACCTTTTAATAAGCCTATTGCATCACTTGATTAGCAGTGTGAGAATGACTTCCACCTGTTCTTGTATTTCTATTCTTATGTTGTATCCTTTCTTTCTCTTATTTCTCCCACTTCCTTCTCCCCTTCCTCCTCGACTTTTCTCCAAATTCTTTCTCCTCCTCCTCCTCGACTTTCTCTTGACTCCAGCTCCTCCTCTTCCTCTACTTTCTCTACCAGGACTACTCTTCTGTCGACTTCGACTGTCTCGACTATAGTCTCAATTCCGCCTCCAACTCTTGAGACTTGGGACCAAATGGAACCCGAAGTTCTGTGTCCCCTAAAAAGCTTCCTGTGAAAACAAAAGGACGGTAAAATCTTTTTTTCCTTAGCCCTCTCATCTCACACTACACACAGCATATCATCAGATAACGGCTATTAGATTTCTTCGGTCACACATTCATTCATATCGAGATACCCATATGTTCTTGTACGGTAAAACAAACGTCATGATACAGCACGGTATCAATTACTTCTTATACATACATCAATAAATTCCATCACACCAATACATATTCTTAATCCCGTTATACTACACAATATCACAATAATCAGACGCATTCCTTTACCTTACAACTCATACAAAGTAGGCAAATATTCAAATATGCATTGTTACGTATATGTAATTTAATTGCTTGTGTGTTAGTTTTAAATTCTCTTTTATTTTATTTTTATTTCATTACGTTATTGTAATGATAACTTTATTCACTGGATTTGACTTTTTTTTCGGAAGGTTCAGTTTTCTGTTTTGACCTGATAACAACGCAGTTCGATGGCTATATTTTATTTTTAGCTAACCTAGTTCTTGACCTTGGTTCCGATTTTGTAAACATTGAGTGAAAATGATTGGTCATTACCAAGATCATGTTTAACCCACGTGTTAGTCTGTTGTAAACAGTTTTATTTTTAAATTTATTTCCAGTGTGGGAATCTGATTCTTAGATAGGGCTATTCTAGCCTACGTGCAAATTGGCATTTTTTTTACTGCGCTGTTCAAGTTAAGTGACCACGTGAGCCATCATGTGATCTAAAATCGCGGGTTAAAACAGACATTTTCTAGTGGATTTGATCAGTCATAAATATATACCTTCAGGCCGAAAGGTGTTTGTCTTGTTGTTGCCATTTGAGTTGATTTTCGTATTTAAAATAATTTATTCACTCTGGAAAATACTCTTCTTCAACGAAATTCTTGGACAAAGACATTTACTAAATTATTTGGAATTCAAAAGCCGGAATTATATTCTTGGTGACTCAACAAGGAACTGTCGACACATCAACACAAACTGGTTATATTGGAACTTCATCGACATTCGAACTTGGATTCAATTAGAACTTTTTAGTGATAGGACTTATATTTTTGATTTCTAGGATTAATTTTTGGATTATATTCACAAACCGTAAGTCCTATTTCATATTTTTACCTTGTTTTCAGAGGAAATAAATTATTTTGTTAAATTTACTAAGCTTATTGACTTCACTCTTTTCTTTTGTTACTTTTGTACGAGCCTACACATAACAAAGGAAAATTGGGGTTCTCGTCCTTGGAATATATGAATTTTGGCTAAAATATTTCAGAAAATTGTTTTTTGAAATTTAAATTCCCCTAGTTTTTAAATCCCAAGTACTAATTCTTATTTCGTTTGAAATTTTTAGTGGAATCAACAGGTTTTTTTTCACAATGTCATCAACAGTGGAAACTTTTCTTTCTAGTCCTACTCAGGAGCGGTTCGATAGTTTGAAAAAATGAGTTGCTTGAACTTGCCAGAAAATATAATCTTTCTGAGGCAAAATCTTCCTTAACGAAGCAAGAAATTAGAAACATTTTGATCCAGGATTTGGTGGATAAGAATGTTTTCGATAAAAGTGTTTAGGGTTCGATCAGTAAGCCTGCATCAGATTCTGATATAGAAGTAAAGGAATTGAAATTAAAATACAAGATGGAATTAGAGTTAAGGAAGCTGGAACTTCAGAAAGATAAAGAGGAAAAACAAATGCAGTTGCAATTTGAGAAAAAGGTGAGACAGAGAAACAAATGCAGCTGCAATTGGAAAAAGAAAAAGAACAAATGCAATTAAAGAAAAAAACAAATGCATTTACAAAAAGAAGACAAACAATTGCAATTTGAAAAAGAGGAGAGAGAGAGAGAGAGAGAGAGAGAGAGAGAGAGAGAGAGAGAATGATAAACAAATGAAATTGCAATTTGAGAAAGAGGAGAGAGAGAGAGACAGGAAAGAGAGTAAGATAAACAAATGCAGTTACAATTTGAAGAGAGAGAGAGAGAGAGAGAGAGAGAGAGAGAGAGAGAGAGAGAGAGAGAGAGAGAGAGAGAGAGATGCAATTACAAAGATAGAAGGATGAAAAGGAATTTCAAATTAAAATGAAACAAATGGAGCTGGCAAGTGAAAAGCACCATCCCACTTCACATACAAATTCAAGTTTTGATATTACAAGAAATATCAGGTTAGTGTCCCCTTTTAGAGAAAAAGAAGTAGACAAAAATTTTCCTCGTTTTGAAAAAGTCGCTGAAAATTTGAAATGGCCAAGGGAGCATTGGACTCAATTACTACAATGTGTACTAATTGGTAAAGCTTGTGATAATTACCATTCAGTATCAGTTCACCAAAGTGCTGACTATGATGTAGTTAAGGACTACATTTTAAAGGGTTATGAGTTAGTCCCTGAGGCTTATCAGCAAAAATTTAGGAACTATAAAAAAGATGTTGGACAAACTCATGTCGAATTCGTAAGAAAAAAAGCAGTTATTTGATAGATGGTGCTTAGCCGAGAAAATTGAACATGATTATGAAACTCTCAAACAACTTGTATTACTTGAAGAGTTCAAGAACTGTGTCCCTAGCGACATTAAGACTTGTCTTGATGAGCATCAGATCGAAACCTTGGAAAAGGCTGCTCGTGCCGCTGATGAGTATTCCTTAACTCATACAATTTCTGTTGTAGGCAAGTCTTTCACTCAGCAGTCTACTCGTAGATAGGTATTTCAGCCTAATATGACTCCTCCTAAACTCAATCTGGCACAACTTTTAAAAATCAAGCTTCTGATAAACTTAATTCAAAATCCTTGTCTCTTCCTACGTGTACCTATTGCAAGAAAATAGGACACGTTATTTTTTATTGCTTCAAATTGAAATATAAGCATCAGAATCAAGATAGACCTATCCCAGTTGCTCTTATTTCTAAGAGGTCAAGGTCATGGTCATGTATTGAAAGCAATACATTTGTTAGGTCTAATAAACCCCAGTCTGATTTTATTATGGAGAATTATGAATCATTCATGTCGAAGGGTTCTATATCACTCTTGGGTGATTTGGCCAATTCTATCTTTATTAAAATTTTAAGGGATACAGGAGCTTCTCAGAGTCTTTTATTATCAGGTACTTTGCTTTTTTCTGAGAAGTCTTCTTCTAATGAGAGTGTTCTTATTCAGGGAGTAGAGTGAGGCTTTGTTAATGTTCCTCTCCATTGTGTAAATTTGTCATCAGACTTAGTTTCAGGACCTGTGACAGTCGGTATAGTAACTTCTTTACCCGTTGAGGGCATTCATTTGTTACTAGGCAACGACCTAGCTGGAGATAAGGTTATGGATAATCCACTTGTAACTGACAAGCCTTCTTTGGATCAGAAAGTTGATCCTATTGAAAAAGAATTCCCTGATTTATACCCAGCTTGTGCAGTCACTAGATCTATGGCAAAGAAAGCTCTTGAGAATGAATTTGATAAGGAAAATATTCCTTTAGCTGACACATGTATTGGTCAGGCTTTTGATGAGGTCACTTTCACTCCTTATTTAGATCAGTCAAAAGGTATTAATCACAGTGATCCTCTTTTAAGTAATCATTTTCTTTTATCTAATCAGGGTGATAAACGACAATCACTTGTCGTCGAACAGGAAAAAGATCCTGAGATCTCCTGTTTGTTTCAGAGGGCCATTAGTGAAACTGAAGCCACTGAAGTACCTGTTTGTTATTTCATTAAAAATGGAATTCTTATGAGAAAATGGAGACCTCCCGAGGTATCTGCTGGTGACGAGTGGTCAGTGAACTATCATATTGTAGTTCCAAAATCTTACAGACAGGAAATACTTAGTTTGGCCCATGAAACTCCTCTGGCTGGTCATTTAGGGATTAATAAGACTTATCACAAGATATTGACTCACTTTTATTGGCCAAAAATCAAAAGTGATGTTTGTAAATACTGTAGATCTTGTCATCCTTGTGAAATGGTAGGAAAACCAAATCAGAAGATACCTAAGGCTCATCTGCGACCTATTCCTGCATTTGACGAACCATACAGCAGAATTATGGTAGATTGCGTTGGTCCCTTGCCTAAGACCAAGTCAGGCAACCAATACTTGTTGACCATTATGTGTACGTCAACAAGACTCCCAGAGGCAATTCATTTGAGGAATATTAAAACCAAAACTATAGTAAAAGCTTTGATAAAGTGTTTTACTCAATTTGGCCTTCCTAAATCTGTCCAATCAGATCAAGAGTCAAATTTTATGTCTGGAATTTTCCAGCAAATTATGTATGAATTAGGCATTCAACAATTCAGATCTTCTGCCTATCACCGTGAGAGCCATTGGGCTTTAGAACGATTTCATCAGACTTTGAAAAATATGATTCGATCATATTGCTTTGATACGGGTAAAGATTGGGATGAAGGCATTCATTTACTTTTGTTTGCTGTTACGGAGTCAGTTCAAGAATCTTTAGGATTCAATCCCTTTGAACTAGTTCTCAGACATACTGTGCGTGGACCATTGAAGTTGTTGAAAGAGAAACTTCTTTCTAATGAAGATACAGAACTTAATCTTCTTGATTATGTATCTAATCTTAAGTATAAGTTGTCAAAGGCTTGTGAGGTCGCAAGAGCGACTGTGCACTCTACTCAGTCAAAAATGAAATTAAGATATGATAAAAACTCAAAGGAAAGGAGTTTTCAGCCTGGTGATAGAGTTTTAGCTCTCTTGCCCATTCCACAAAATCCTCTTCAGGCCAAGTATTATGGTCCGTACACGGTTGAAAAGAAGTAAATGATTTAAATTACATCATAAATACTCCTGGGAGGCGAAAACAAAAACAACTTTGCCACATTAACATGTTAAAGGAGTATATTGAAAGAGATAGCCAGGTAAATCATGCAATTAATTTAATTGTACCTGTCCCAATCACTGAGGATTTAAGCGAAGGAATTCAATCGGACACTATTGATTTTGGAGCGACAAATCTTCGGAATTCGCAAATTATGAAAAATCTGGACCAGAAACTTTTACATTTGCAACAACAGGAAAAGAATGAACTTGAACAGCTATTATTTGAATATGAGCACTTATTTCCAGATGCTCCTACAAGGACAAACAAAATTTTTCATGACGATGAAATTGTGAATTCTAAACTTGTGAAACAACACCTATACAGGATGAACCCTCTTAAACTGGAATACTTGAAAAAGGAAATTTAGTATTTACTGGAGAATGATTTCATAGATCCCAGTAAAAGTTATTGGAGTTCACCATGTATACGTGTTCCGAAACCAGATAAAACTTTCCGTATATGCACTGATTATAGGAAGGTGAACAGTGTGACAAAAATAGATTCATTTCCATTACCAAGAATCGATGACTGTATTGATAAAATTGGAAATGCCAACTACGTCACCAAATTTGACCTTCTGAAAGGATTTTGGCAAATTCTACTAACAGAAAGGGCAAAGGAAATTTCGGCATTTGTGACTCCAGATGGACTCTATCAATATAAAGTAATGCCGTTTGGGATGAAGGGTTCGTCAAGACTTTTCAACGTTTGATGAATATGATTATCTCTGATCTAGATAATTGTGATGCTTACATCATCTACAACGACACTTGGAAAGCACATCTAGCAACGATTCGGAAATTCTTTGACAGACTCACTGATGCAAATTTGACAATCAGTTTATATAAAAGTGAGTTTTGCTGTGCTTGTGTAACTTTTCTAGGACATACTGTGGGACATGGACAAGTTAAACCTATAGATGCTTTGGTCAAGGCTATCTCTGAATTCCCTGTGCCTGTCATTAAAAAGCAGCTGATGCGATTTTTGGGTATGGCCAGATACTGTCGGAAATTTTGTTCCAATTTTTCTAATATTGCTGAACCCCTGACAAACTTGTTAAGCAAGAAAAACAAGTTTCTTTGGACTGAAAAATGTCAGGAGGCTTTTGATAGGTTAAAGGCCATACTTAAAAGTGCTCCTTTTCTTACAGCTCCAAATTTCAGTCAGCCATTAAAACTATTTGTTGATGCGAGTGATGTTGTGGTTGGAGCAGTATTGTTCCAAGAAGATAGAAATGGTGTTGATCATCCAGTGTGCTATTTCTCTAAGAAATTAAATAAGCCCCAAAGAAATTACTCAACAATCAAGAAGTAATGTTTGGCTTTAATACTGGCATTACAGCATTTTGAAGTTTACATTAGTTCAGCTCCTTCTCCGGTTGTTGTGTTTAGTGATCTTATTTTCATCGACAAGATGAAAAATAAAAATCAAAGATTATTAAGGTGGAGTTTGTTTTTCCAAGAATATAATATTGATATCAGGCACATCAAAGGAAAAGATAATTTAATTGCAGATGCACTTTCCCGTGTATAGAAATATTATTTCATGTACACTTTGTATAGTTCATAAGAATTCTTCTTATGTAATTTTGTTTTACCTTATGTATAATTTACATATGGTAAAAAGAAGGCTTTATTATATAAATCTTTCCTTTTCCTAATGGGGGAAGTGTTACGTATACGTAATCTAATTGCTTGTGTGTTAGTTTTAAATTCTCTTTTATTTTATTTTCATTTAATTACGTTATATTAATGATAACTTTACTCACTGGATTTGACTTTTTTTTCCGGAAGGTTCAGTTTTCTGTTTTGACCTGATAACGCAGTTCAATTGCTACATTTTTATTTTTAGCTAACCTAGTTCTTGACATTGGTTCCGATTTTGTAAACATTGAGTGAAAATGATTGGTCATTACCAAGATTATGTTCAGTCCACGTGTTAGGCTGTTATAAACAGTTTTATTTTTAAATTTATTTCCAGTGTGGGAATCGGATTCTTAGATAGGGCTATTGTAACGTACGTGCAAATTGGCATTTTTCTTTTACTGCGCTGTTCAAGTTAAGTGAGCACGTGAGCCATCATGTGATCTAACATTGCTGGTTAAAACAGACCTTTTCTAGTGGATTTGATGAGTCGTAAAATATACCTTCAGGCCGAAAGGTATTCCTGTTGTTGCCATTTGAATTGAGTTTTTTTTTTATTTAAAATAATTTATTCACCCTGGAAAATACTCTTTCTTAACGAAATTCTTGGACAAAGATATTCACTAAATTATTCGGAATTCAAAAGCCGGAATTATATTCTTGGTGACTCAACAAGGAACTGTTGACACATCAACACAAACTTGTTATAGGGGACGTCATCGCCTTCTATTTTGGAACTTCATCGAGATTCGAACTTGGATTCATTTAGAACTGTTTAGTAATAGGACTTATATTTTTCAATTCTAGGATTAATTTTTGGATTATATTCACAAACCGTAAGTCCTATTTCATATTTTTACCTTGTTTTCTAGGGAAATAAATTATGTTGTTAAATTTACAAAGCTTGTTGACTTAGCTCTTTTCTTTTGTTACTTTTGTACGAGCCTACACGTAACACCATGCTCTGATATATTCATATAACGATAGTAACTAATCTTACATACTTCAACCATTCCAAATTCACAATTCAAGCATTTGTGTGAATTCTTACATAACGCATTAATAAATGCACTAGTTAACTACGAAAAAACCTAACAGCGAATTACAAAATTAGTTCTGACCACAAGCTAACAATCTACATAATTCCGCCTCGCATCTAATAATTCTCTACATAAGCTTAAGCCCATTTCTTAAATACGCATGTAAATAAAACACTACAAAGATAATTCTATATCCAAGCATATTCTCAGTGTCTGGCTGTACGGTATGATCCAAGCATATTCTCAGTGTCTGGCTGTACTCAGTGTCTGGCTGTACTCTCTGATCCAAGCATATTCTCAGTGTCTGGCTGTACTCTCTGATCCAAGCATAGTTTAAGTGCCTGCCTGTACAGTCTGATCCAAGCTTATTCTCAGTGCCTGTCTATACGGTATGTTGTCAATACAGTGCATAGGGTTACAATAACAAATTCGCGATCTAGCAGAAGCCATTCTTGTGTATCGTGGCTGGGATATTAAAATGGGCCTGCTCTTCCTCCTCTGTTATCACAACCGTCGCTTTCTACGTAATCGTCGGCATCATCATATCATATTCGCTTTCAGTCATGGAGATACTCGTTGTCATTATTACCATCATTGTCATCGTCATTGTAATCGTGATCATATACTCTGGTTTTCATCGCAGGTGTAATAGTTAATATTGCTACTATCATTATTGTTGTAGTCGTCTTGGTCAAACTTTTACGTATTTCCTTTCCATTCTGAAACAAAGCACGATTCACGTATCGATAAAACAACAGTAATGTTCACGAATCAATAAATTTGCCCAAACCATGACACCATTATGTGTTTCAGTCATAATATGGAAAACGGAGAGCCCTGACATACACAGTTATTTAAGCAATTTCTCTGCTATCTAATATGATCATAAACATATCCATAAAACACGAGGGTATTGATTTAATTATAAGCAAATGTGTTATATCACTGTTATAACGTCCTACATAGTTCCTATGCAACAGTAGTAAAGTAGTAACTAGAACACTGATATAGGGATCTGTCTTGCCTCAATTTAATTGTCGGACGTAGTTTAAACACCATGCCCAGATAATTTTACTCCAGATATAAAAAAATTTACTTTCTATTTGACACTTTTTATTATTTGACATAAAGAATGTTTCTATTTCTCGATTGTCACTGTTTTGCAAAGTAAGTGATGGATGTATATGGATTGATAAGCTTATGATTTTTGGCCCTGAAGACAACATTACATGGTCAAAGGAAAAGATGGCATAGATAGGAACATTTTGATTTCTCTCGATTAGATTTTTAAGGCTATCACAGCAGTTTGTCAGCTGCCTTTTTTTACACCCGCCATTTGGAGGATCGTCTCGGTACGTTCGTTTCCTATTTCGTTTCCGCATAATAAGTCTAATTCTCCACAGTCTACCTATGCTAAACTTCGTAAGTAGCTTGCATTTCAGGCATCGAAGAAAGCTATCGATTTCGGGGTCAAAATGTCAAAGGTCAAGATCATTCTGACTGGAAGAAGAAAACTGGTTTCCGCATTAGTTCTACACCGCATAGCTAAACGAAAGCTTATGGATGGCTTAAAACTTCGTTGAAGAAGAAGGCTATCAATTTGGTATGGAAAGGTCTAATGTCAAGGTCACTGTAATTAAAGAATAAAAATGGTTGATGCAAAATAACAGTGGCTCTAAATCATAGTTCTGGATCAAACTTTCTGGGCGAAACGATCAAAGGTGAAGGCCAGTGTAACTGAAAGAAGACAAATGGTTTCTACACAATAATAATAGTTCTACATGACAGACCCAGACCAAACTGTGTGGATGGAATGCACCTGGGGTAAGAATGAAGACTATTGAGTCTGAGGTCAAGAATTCAATGTTCAAGTCACTATGATTGAAAAATGAATTATAGTTTCTGCACAAAAGTTTCGGTTCTCGACTATGTACCGTCATTAAACCTTGTGGATGACTTACACTTAGGATAAGAAAGTAGGCTATTGATTTGGGGGGTGAAAGGTCACGGTCACTGTATCTAAAAGACAAAAAAACAACAGTTTGTACATAATAATTTTCGTTCCAGATTACGTACAGTGACTAAGGTTTGTGCAGGCTTGCATTTAAGGTATGAAAGAGGCCTATCGATTTGGATCAAACGGTCAAAGGTCCAGGTAATTGTGACGGAAAGAAAACTAGGTTTTGGCAAAATGATTTTTAATTTTGGAGTAAGCTAACTGGCCAAGCTTTGTGGATGCCTTACGGATATGGTAATAAAGAAACTTATAGATTGTGGGCTTCCAAGGTCCAAG
The DNA here is from genome assembly GCA_016617855.1 of Megalonaias nervosa. Taxonomy (NCBI): domain Eukaryota; kingdom Metazoa; phylum Mollusca; class Bivalvia; order Unionida; family Unionidae; genus Megalonaias; species Megalonaias nervosa. The sequence continues at coordinate 24,700 of JAECUM010020924.1, forward strand.
GTAGCGATTCATGGTAAGTCTAAAATTATAACAATGGTTTTATGTAAAACAAATTTTTGGTCTTTTTGAAATATATTCAGTACGTCACAAATAATGTTGTAAAAGTTTGGGAGCCTTGGACTCGTCCTGCACAGTAAGTTTAGTTCAAGACATTTACCTTAACACGTACTGCCCAAGAAGAAGAAGAAGAAGAAGAAGAAGAAGAACAACAACAACAAAAACCCAGAACAACAACCCCCACCCCCACCCCACCAATCTTAAAGAAAGCGTTTCACCCCAAAAAGAAGAAAGAAAACAAACACACAAAACTAACAAACCAACAAACAAAACCATCTGTATGTCGATTAGTCCGTTGCTATACAGTGGTAACACTTTCCTTACAGATTACATTCACATATTTACATAAATTACAGGTCATGCGCTACACTAAATGACCGACCGTTTAATTGACGAAATAATTTTAACCCCAGGGGTACCAGTAGACGGTTTTCTCAAAGATTAAAAACTATGTCTGGTTCCCGACTTCACACAGATATTACGGCATATTGCCTTTACAGTAAGTTTGTTTAATACCAGTCTGTTCTTTTCACTGGTGAGCTCGAGAACTATTTCATTTGTCTGCTTATCGTTTACTATAAGATGCAAAAAATTAAGACTGTCATGTGGGATTAAAGTATCAGTTAGTAATTATTTCTAATCTGATTCGTAATTTTTAGATTGGTTACAGCCAAGTCTCACATTTTTATATTATACTGACGTTGAAATGCCAGGATATAATTAGATTTTGTGAGTGGCAAAGATCCGTATCCCCCCTCCTGCAGTCTAGCTGATGTAGAATAGGTCTGGTGAACCCTTCTGCATTGCTGTTTAGCAACTGAGGCGACTAATCGGGGCAACCCGTTTGCCCTGGGATGTGCCCCATGATGATGTCATAGGGGCAACCTGGGATGTGCCCCGAGATGATGTAATAGGAGCAACCTTTCTGCACTTGGATGTGCCCTATGATGATCTAATACAGGCAACCTTTTTGCCATGGATGTGCTGAAAAATCTTGGCCGTTTTCAAATAGTGCTGTTTAGATGAAATATAATTTTATTTTTCCTTTTTTGCATTTATCTTTGTTTTGTATGCCTGTTTTAGGGATATCTATACTTGCTCAGCACTATATAGCCAAAACTGTGCTGATGTGCCGTCAAACCAGGCGTATACAATGTAATTTTCCGGTGTTTAAGTTATATTAGTCACTGTTCTAAAACTGGCAGTCCGGTGGTTATAAACATATTTGTTTCAAATTATCGCTTGATTTTGCCGGAACTAAGTTATCTGTCCTACAGAACTCGGGCCACTGGCCTCAACATACAGTTCAACCAACGGAAGCTGTTATAAATCTGGTTCAAAATGTCTCTCGCGTGACTCCAAAAGATATACGTCAGCGTAAACCTCTCGGAGTCACGCTATAGCTTGGTTGAACAAGATTAAGAAGTCGTTTTGTCTCTGTATCAGATAAAGAAGAAGAACAAAAAAGACGGAAGGAAAGAGAGAAAGATCCGAGTTGTCCGTCTGTTTAAGTAATCATTTCAAATTATTAGAAAAGTGTCAGTTGCACTCATGTATAAATTCGGTAATATTATACATAAACTCCCACATTTGCCTTTCTGTGTCCCACTTGCCAAACAAGAGGTCGCTAGTTCGAAACTCGCGGAAGCATCCCATTTTTTATTCTTTTTTTTTACTTCATTTTTATTTCTATGTTCAATCTTTCTTTGATAATCGCGCATCCCAATATTTTTTTAATAATTAAAAAAATATGTTAATACTTTCTTTTATGACTACCGTCATTCTTGTTTTACATTTTTATGCTGAAAAATACCAGTTGTTTTATTTTTTGTAATACTTTTTTTTTCCCCCGTCTTATAGGGGCAATTAAGCTAGTATTAGTATGTTGTCCTTTCCTCTAAGCCTTGTCGTGAAGCACTGACTGTAGTACTTTTGTGTAAGGTTTCTTAAATTGGCTTGAAGGAAACTCGTTCTCTCATCATCTATCCCTTATCATAATGAAGTTATTTTGAAATTGCAACTTAAGAAATTTCATCTCGCACACATCCAAAGTGAAAGAAAAATGGTTTTTCGTAGTTCGTGATCCTTAATTTGAAAAGGCCCCATTAACAAGTTCTCATCGATCATATAGGCACAGACCTCGAGCACAATCGTTATTAATATTTATGATATGTATATAGTATTCAGCGAGACATGGTATGCGACTCTCATCAATAACGAATCTGAGCGTTTAGTTCTTTTAATTTCAATGAAAAAATCCCAATGACATCTGGGGGGCAAATCAAACACGTATGTATATATATATATATATATATATATAAGATTAGTTTTTACCCCGCATCCTAATTTGCATGTTGTTTTTCTGTGTTATGAAGTGAAAGGTTCTATTGCAATACAAATACGAGATAACTTCCATGCATCTCCCAACATTTAAAGAATAAATCAATTGAAATTTGATTTATTTCTAAACATTTACAGAACAAATCAATTTAAATTTGCGTGAAAATCATTGTAATATGTGATGTGATGTGATGTGATTATGATTTTTAACGTAGCTTTAACAATTTTTCAGTCATATCACTACGATGTCTGCAGTGTGGCAGTTTATAGTGATGTCTAGTACTGGGGCATCATGCCGCAGACATGTAGCATGATGCCCCACCCAGTCACATTATCCTGACACCAGGCCGACCAGTCCTAACGCTAACCTCTTAATGCTGAGCGCCAAGCGAGGCAGCTGCTAGTACCATTTTAGTAAGTCTTTTGTATGACTCGACCGGGGATCGAACCCACGACCTCCTGCATCCGAGGCACACGCTCTAACCACTAGGCCACCGGAGCGGTCCCATTGTAATATGAATGTCTTGTATATTTTTCGAATTGTTATAGGCGAAAGAGACTTAAAACTTCAGTCCAGCTTAAATCACTTATTGCTTCACACCAAACTTTGGGTAGGACCTAGCCATGCCACACTAGTGAGGATTCGTTCGATTTTTTTTTCTTCTATTTTCTGTTCTATCTCTCTATTTTCTGGTAGATATCCTGAAGGGCGGATTATTCGTTCAATTCTGAATATTATTATAAAATCGAATGATTATTACTAAAATCAAACAAATTGCCATACTTGTGTATACCATACGACAGGTGGTGTATGTGTGTATGTATGAGCGTGTGGGGTTGTTGTGGTTATGGGTGTGTGATTTAGAGTTTATTTATTTAATATAGTTTATTTCAATTTCTGAAACCTAACGATCATAGAAAAGCATGTTTTGCAAATATTATAAATATTCTCATTAAGTATAAATATTAATTTTCATCATCATTAATGTTTCTGAAAATGGTGTTATATCAAACAATTTGATGAAATAAGTTTGTCCATAGGACAGAAGAAGAGGACAATAAATGATCACCTTATATACTCTGTTTATACAGCTAACATACCTGTTTGCTGCAATGAAATTTTCTTAGGATTACCAGGTTCAATGTTTTCATTGCGAAAGTTTATCCATAGCTAAACAAAGCTGTTACTGCTTCTTTTATAGGATGTTTCTTTAGCAAACTTGTATTTTTATTGTTTGAAGATTTATTACTGTAATCGAAAATATTGTTTTTCCAGAATTATTCAAGTGACTTTTTTAAGCTTTTGATCAGTAGCAAAAAATTAGGGTAGTTATCAACATTTTCCCGTAAATCACTAAACCAATTTTATATAACAAAATAGTTCCAAATCTTTTATATTGACAATATATGTTAGGGCACATATAACCAAAGGATGGACTCCATGCTTTGCTCTCACACATTTATTAACTGCTGTTGGATGACATCCAAGAACAAAATTGAGAAAATTTAGCTGATATTTTGGGTGGTAAGGAAGTTGTCATACATGTTTGCTATTTGTACTGATTATTTGATATTCGTATCAAGCTTTGATTATGTTTTAAAAGATAAATCCCGATGTTATGAAGAAAATGTGGTGGTATGTATCTCATTCGTATTGCAGTTTCTTCCGCCTTCGAAATTTTGCTTTCCACCTTACTGTAGAATATTACACAGATCTTCAGAATTTCTAGTCATAAAGTACTCTGAACCAATCCCGACAGCCTTTGTTCCAGTGTGTGTATATGCTTCTATTCCGAGATTATATTGGGACCTTTGCTCTATAGCTGTGGTTTCCATGGTAACGGAAATGTTGTGGCATATATAATATAAAACAGACCTGTTTATCTTTGCCTTGCCGAAATTCAGAATTAAAGCTAACGTGTGCGCACGGGCCGTTCCGTAGAAGAGCAGCTGACTGCGTGTAACTTGTATTTATTCAACAAGTGTTTTTCGTGTTGGCGCCAGCAAGTGGTAGAAAAGCTCGTCTTAGAGCAACAGAATAGCTTTGTTTATTATATTATTTATAATTTGACTGAAAGCCAGTTAATCTATATACTTTTTCAATTAGCTACTTTCTTTACAGAAATGCCAATATAGGAAATACGAAGCTTCATTGTTGTCACACAATCATGATATGCGGGCCGAAGTTTTACAAGTGATCTTTGCTAGATACGTCTATGATTAAACTATGACAAAGCTTGTATCTGCGTCCTCTTAGGTAAAAATTTGCTTTCCTTCCCAGATCAGATTTTTATCTCATATCGTGATGCGGGTTCTTTGCAGCGCCTAACAGTGGTGACCTTACCACCGGAATCCACCAAAATCATTTAGCTTGGCTTCTTTAATTTTCGGGTAACCCTTGTGCTGTCGTCTAAAAATAGTATAATTTACACCCAGTGACTTGCGGGTTTGATGACTAGTCTCTTTCCCTTATTCGTAACATTCAATGTGTAGAGACGATGGTCCTTTTGTTTTAATTGGGTCTACAACAGTTTTATAGGTAGACCAAGTTTTAGGTCGGGTACAAATCGTCTTATGGCGACGCTTTTACTGTGAGAGCGCGTTGTTTCTTTACTTAGCTACCTCTTGAGTTTATTATGGGGTGGCTGTGTACAGTTGTATTTCCACCACTGTATCGAAAACTGTGTGCCAGAATAATTTTTGTCAGTAATGTTCTGATACTGTGGCCATGGCGACCGCGCTATGCTTTATTGACACCCTGACGAAACTACTGGAAAATACATCACTTTGCATAAAAGTTAAATCATCTTCCCCGACTTTTTATGTTCCCGGTCGGATTCCTCCCTTTTCTTTTCTTTGACTCAAGCGTGTTCATTGATCAAAATATTTATCCTTTAGTTTATCGGGAGGGCCAGAAGATAACGGCATGCAAATATCTCCATTTTATTCAAGGGAATGCAGTCTTGAAATATTAGGCAACACAAGGCAATACTCCATTTAGAAAAGGAGAATGTTCTGTACTGTGTTCATGCAAAATCTGGACATGAAACTTTAACTGTTAGTAATGTCAAAGGCAATGATAATGTTAATAGGCATAACAAGGTGGGTGGGTGTGGTATAGCCAAATATTGAATATAGGACGTAATAAATGATTTGTTGTAATTTAATTACTTTAAAAACAAACTGTCATTTAAATGTTCAGGGACAATCTATTTTGCAGAAAATATACTTACGTGAGCTCTAAGATCCAATACTTAACATACACGGAACTGAGATAGCATTGAGCTATTGCATTGCAATTATCTTAATGCATGATGCACGATGCAACCAACGTTACATGTTTTTATATAAACGTGGCAAACATCAAGATGCCATAAAAAGGGATGCCGTATTGGTCTTCTTGCAGTCAACCTGGTGCCTTGGCTGACAGTCATATTACACACATACCTGTAATCCGATGGCATCTAATTTTCCATATTGTAAGTAGGGTTGTGATCGGTACAGATAATAAGGAAGAAAATTCCGAAACTTTCCTGAAATGTATACTATGACACGACTTATCTGCTTGCTTGCATTTTTACTTCTTTTCCTCATTTCTTTCACCACATTTGATTCTCTGAATATTAATCCTCGATAGTTTATATCTTCATATACCCTCGTTGTTATACCCGTCTAAGGATAATGGAAAGTAGTTGCCATTAGCTACTTACCCTACATATACCTTATATGTATGCATAAATGGGATGTATTTTGAATTTGCTTACAAACGATTGTAGATACGGCTTGTGTTTCCACAAGTGTGAGGGACGGCACTTCTCGCAACAAAATAAGAGTGTGATTCCAGTTAAGAAAAAGACAGATTTTAACAAAATGACAAACTGATCAAGTAAGATATATGAGTATTTGCATACTTTACATGAAGGTAATTCGCTCAGTTCTGTTGGATGCTAATCAATAATGTTTTGCTGCGGTGAATATGACATGTAAACACACACACACACACACACACACACACACACATATATATATATATATATATATATATATATATATATATATATATATATATATATATATATCCATGTGCTTTTTCTATAGTGGATTCTAAGGTGAGTCCAAAGGCAACGTATCGGGAAAGAGACAACAATTATGTGTACAATTAGTTATGCACATATTGGTGATGATTTAGTGACATTTTTCCGTATGTGTGATAAAATAGTTATTTATGTTGTGTTGTGTATGACATTTGAACACTGGGTAAATTAGTCTTTATCGTTATTATTATTATTAGCATAACATATGCAGAACTGTATTATTGTCTTCATCATAAAAGGCTGCTTAAGGCCAATACTGACATTACTATCTATATTTTAGGAAATATTATCAAGGTTGTTTAGGACACATTTTAGTTGCCAACCTATACAAAATCCGCGCCTTCATGCCACTAAATGGATTAGCCACAAGTATTAGTGGCATGTCATTTTCACTACACATATTCTCATATTGTTGTACCCTGCATCAAAGTCTGTGGACAAAAAGTTATGGAATTTACTTCATAATAAGTTATTCTTTCACACACTCACGGCTAAATCTTGCAGAATGCACAGTTGTAAGAAAATGGACATCACAATTACCATAATTGTTAGGCATATCTTCGCAGAGTACCATCTCCCACCCACCTGTTCTGAATTGTGCATTACCAATAGCCCGTAAAGGCATAGTCTGGACTTCGATGGGAGTTCCATTAGGTTTAGCTTAAAACTAGGCGATATCGAGGGAAATTGTTCCTTAATGGAGTATAATTGGTTGCATGACCCTGGAATCTACCTGACCGGTTGATTGATATGTAAAACTGACACTTGATTAATTACACACGGTGTTAATTGGATGTATAGTGAATTTAATTAGCCCGCGACTACGAGGACATTGAGATGGACTGATAAGTTCTTAGCTAATGCATATGTTAGATTACAATAATCTGTATTATATGTGTGGATAGGATAGAACCAACCCAAGGAGATTAGATCTATGCCTAAGGTTTTGTTGTTTCCTAGTGTAAGTTATTGCACAGCGTGTTATTTCACGTTATTGCATAACGCAACAGCTTGTGGGACGCCAACGGATAAGGTCCCTATGTCATTAGTCTTAAGGTGTACAATAATCAGGAACCCTAAATTGTTTGACGTTTGACGTGCACTGTAATGACGTTACGCACATTCATTACCTGCCGGGATATATGACTATTTAATTACCAAAATATGCAGCTTGTTCGGAAACAGCCGAGCGACATTTTGTAAATAGCCCAATATGCAAGCTGTTGACTACACCGGACACATGTTTTCGTTTTCATTGAAGTGTTTCGCTTATGGGTTTTTTTTTTTTTTTTTTTTCTATCACTGACTTTCAAATCTTGCCGGAATCGACAAAAAAATTGCAAGTATGTGGTTTTTAAAAAATAATTTTCTTCTCAACAAATACATCCAAACCTTGTGTACAATAGTAATAGCGTGATACCAAATAAAGAATCAGTCGTGTTTATGCCCATTATAAGCTTGAACAATTAAAGAATGATTAAAAAATTTTGTATATTCTATACACCTGTCTCTAGGTGTCGTTTATACGAAGCCATATAACATGGAATGCACGATTTAACGGGACTCCTTTTTGTCCAACAATTATTGAACAACAGAAGTTTGATGATTGTTTTTTAATTGTCCATAAAAGTGAATTAAATAATACTGTGGGAATAGGGTCGGGATTCCACGGGACGCACCCAAGATCTGACATTGTCAGAGATTTCCCGGGGACGGGGGTATGTGGTCGAGGGTGGTAGTTGGTAGGCTAGACTGCCGGTGAGATTGCGCCTTGAATTCCTTTGTTGCTGTTGTTGAGTTGTCTATCTTCGGCAATTATGCATACATATCTCTCTCTCTCTGTGAGGATTATATATTTATGTAGCATTATTTGGTGGTATCTCCGCACAAAAGTGGCTATGTATTGAAAACAAAAAGGTTAAGTTCCAAAAATGTATCTCTCTAAGGAATGTGAGGATTCGGTAAATTGTATATAGAGTAGACTTTTAGATGATGATAAAAATCGATAGTTTCTTTTTAAATTGTATTTTCGTCATGTTGAGACTGAGCGCATCCATTCATCTGGGCCCCTACTTTAATCCTTCTGTTTTGATATTTAATCCTTTTGCTATTTTCCCGGTATCTTTCGGCTCATTTTTCATATGTGTGTGTGTGTGTGTGTGTGTGTGTGTGTGTGTGTGTGTCCGACTTGAATAAAAGACGAATGTCATGACACAATCTAGGTCTTCCAAGGATGAAGTGAAAGTCCACCTAATCCCTCCTCTTGCCATCCACAGTTGTCTCTTTCATGTCAGTCAATGGCAAGTGTGAGCAAGAAAGGCACATGTCTAGCTGGCCCTACATGAAAATCGTGCGGATCTGACATCTATTATGGCCGCCATAGTGGCCATCTTCAACATCTTATTATCGCTACTCGTCCTAATTGGATGGTAATATTAACATGGGGTTTTCACTAGAAGACTTTCGTTTGTATCTAGTTGGTCCTTTATGAAAATGGTGAATATCCGACGTCCGAAATGGCCGCTAAAGTATTCATCCTGAAAATATTGTTATTGCTATTCCTTTTGAATGGATTTCGTATCAGCATGGGATTTCTTTTGAAACCTAAAAGACTCACTGGTCCTAAATAAATATGACGCTAATCTGACACTAGAATGGCCATCATTGCAGACATCTTTAAAATCTTGATACCATAACTTTACTTGAACAGAAAATCACATATTGATATGGGGTCTTCATGAGATGACTTCCTATGACGTACAGTTGCTCTAAAATGAAAATGATTCCGATCTGACGTCCAACTTGGTCGCTGCAGCAACCATCCTGATAATTTTGTTATTGCTACTCTTGAATGGAAAGTCATATCTATATCTTGAAAATGTTGTCAGTCTCATCATTTGACTCTTTATTTTTTGTTGTTTGCTTGTTTTGGTTTTCTTTTCTTTTTTTTTTTTTTTAAAAGAATCTGCATATGAAACTTCCACATAAATACACCGTTTTGTTCATATTTTTCGTGATACTCGGACTGCAAAAAAACTCGTACTGCTACCAATTACACACGTCCTTCTCGCTCTGAATAATGCACGCATTCAGAAAACAATCCAGAAAAACTTCACATTCAACAACGGTGAGGCAATGGAGTTTGCCACAGAAACTGCCAAAGTTACACGTGATGGGGTGACATGTAGATTTAAACTTAAATATCTCGCTAATCTTTGACCGCACAGAGTCTACATTTCAGACAGTGCCTGAGTCATGATATTAATTGATTCAGAGGTAAGTGATATGGGGTCTCAGGTCTACCTTTAAAGTTAGGTTTAGATTTAAGATATTCGATTGATCAGTTTAGCGTACGACTTAAACTTTCAACCAATCAGATTGCTGGATCATGGACTTCAGTTTCAATGCACACTTAAATGCTGTCAGTTAAATTCAGACAGTGTTTCACAAACAGCACAAAGAATGAAGAGAATAAATTTGAAGTTAAGAAAAACATGTAGCAATAGTACTCTGCTAAAATTTTGAAATGAATTTATCTTTTGTTACAAGCAGATAGCATTTAAAAGTTTAGATTTTTTTTTTTTTTTTTTTTCCTTTAGGTAAGATATATTTTGGATTTATATTTCAAAATTCGTACTACTTACCGGTGCAAATTAGAGTTGGCGGAGCCCCAAATGGTAGTACTGTCAGTGGCGGATTTAGTCATTTTGAGGCCTAAGGCAAACACAGGCATGGGGCCCTCCACAACCCTTGTTCTCCCCCTTTTCAGTCCTTATTTATCTGAGAAAGATGTACTTGTAACTTGTCACCAGTCTTCACACAGCGATGATCTTCTGTCTTCTATCTTGTGCTCCTAAGGTGACCTTGCGAGCCTTGGCCTCAGCAAATCTTGTGATCACTAATTCCATATCCAGTGACTTGCTGACTTCATGCTCAATGGAGAGAACAGCAAGTGCAGACAGCCTGTCCTGTGACATAGTTGACCTGAGGTACGTTTTAATGAGTTTCAGTGATGAGAAACTTCTCTCACCTGTAGCTACTGTCACTGGGAGAGTGAGCTGAGCCGTTTCTTTACAAACACACACGCAGATGCGCAGTAGGATAATGGAATAGTCCAATGTAGTGGGGACTGGGAGGGGAGATACTCATCATGAATTAAACATTCGGATAGCATTTTAGCGTATCGATGTTTAGATATATAATTAATTGGTGAAACGTAAGACAACAAATCGTAACCATAAGTTTATGAGGCGTTTTACGGGGCCCTTGGTAGTTTGGGGCCTAAGGCAATTGCCGACCTTTGCCTAATGGTAAGTCCGCCTCTGAGTACTGTCGATTGATATTGTATCTCTTGTACATTTTTGTATCTGATGCAGTTAAAAGGAAAATGAACCTTTACAAACAAGGAATTCTTAATTTTTACGCAGAGAATAAACAATAATAAGTCAGAACAGTTGGATTTCACTTCAGCCCATGTAACGTGATATGTCTTCTCTCGAAATTTTACCAAGTAATAGTAGAGATAATGAAAATCCAGATCTTTGGATGAAAACTTGAGATGTTTTGTTTGTTGCAAAAATATCCATATATATGTACATTGGGTCCGTGCCCTGCTATATTCTTTTATACAAGTTTGCCAACGGCATTGCCAGATAAATTGAAAAAGAATATTCGTTCGTATGCAGTATACAGCCTAAATGTGGTATAAAATCTATCATTAAATCCTCTGGCACCTCGTCTGTAATGTACTGTTCCTTCGCTCACTCACGAGGGAATTTGCGTAAAAGCATCTCAGTGTCCAAAGCTTGAAATCATGGACCGTTTGATTTGGAGTTGGAAAATGAAAGACCTCGTTCGATTTGCTTAAATCACAAACTCAACTTCAATCATAACACCGGTGTTAACTATACGAGAGGGAATTAAAAAGTTATGAATAGTATTGCGCTGTACAACACTTTTCTTTATTAGTGAAGCGCAACTGCTGAAGGTACTCTAGTGCACCTCTACAAGCGTTTTCAGTCCGATTATCCAATTATTAAATTACATTCTTTACTAACTTTATCGTTGTTAGTACATTGGAAACTGCACTTAAAACCGCATGGAGGCTTTCAAATCGCCGTGCCGTTAATGAATCTTTCATAACTGGATTCGGAATAAAATCATTTGATTTTAAATCAGGGAGGATGTACAAAGTTTTGGATGCTGTGCTCTTTCAGAATGCCGTTTAAACCGTCGGATTTTTTCGCCGGTGCGTTGTCATTAGAATAGTTCGATAGATCGGGCATTGGTGCTCGGACGGGTGGTTCGATAGTGTTCTGCAACTATTGGAATCACTCTAGAAGCATAAAAATGTTCAGTGACACCAGCAGAGCCAGGCACAGGTACACGGGTGACCAGGCCTTTTGCATAAAAAATAATGTGTATAGAGCTCGCTTGACAGTCTGACTTGTCATGCGATTTGTGGTTCCTGATCCTTTTCTTCGATAAAAACTTTATAAGCTTCCCTGAGTCAAGTTAAAAATGTAAATCCATGTTTCATTACCTGTGACGTCCTGATTCAAATGTCTCTGGTCACTCTTTTCATATTTGGCTAATAGCTGTTAAACGATTTCAAACCAATCTATTTTTATCAGCCTTCAACAAATGCGGAATCCATCTTGTACAAACCTTTCGGAGCTTCATATGATTATTCAGAATATTGCAAACAGCTAACGAATTATTTATTGCCCGTGATAATATAAATATTTTCCACTGTGTATCGAACAACTCCATCAATTGTTCCCGTCACAGCAGTCACTTCTTTCTCACAGATCGCAGAGAGCTGTCTTCTGTAACGTGGGTCATCTTCCATGGATTCGTGACCGTCTTTAAAACGATGAAATCACATAAAAATTTTAGGATATAACAGAAAATTACGTCAGTAAGCATTTTCCGAGTAGACCTTGATATCAGTCAGAGAGTTCCCTAGGAACACCCATCAGTCAGAGAGTTCCCTAAGAATTCGCCCAAATTACGTGCGGGATAAGTTCCATAATAAACCAAATACGCTCAAATTACGTGCGGAATTGAGTAATTCCCATACGTCAATTACTCGTGCAAAGTACGTTGATGGTTTTACAATTCTTTCTATGCAACCTGCTGTGTATGCTAGAATTCACTTAAATTCCAAATTTCATAGAAGTTCTGACTCGAAAGATGTACATAAATGACTGACACGAACTCTTGAAGGTAGAGACGACTGTAGAGCTTATTTTCATAGTTTCTTGGAAGTTTATATCCCAGTACTGACGATATTGTAAGATTCTTTAAATTACGTTTGGTGATATGTTCCATTAGTGATGCCAAGGATACGATAAAAGGCGATGTTGTTTTTGTATTTCAGACACCCTTTCATTCTTCCATATCATAAAATCAACTATATCAAATATACTTTTATTGATAAAGAATATGGATCCTGAAATATTTTGCAATCTGTATTAAAATTCAATCTACATTTAAAAAATAGTTCCGGTAACTAAGCATCACTTGTAAAAAAAACCTTAGGTAACAAATTTTATATTTATATGAAAGAAGATAAATAAATAACATTATCTAGTTAATGTAGCGATTATGCTCTCCAAGCATGTTATCTCCCTTCCCCATTGCCACGTTCTTCAGGCGTAATCATTATATCCTCATTATTCCAGGTTTTTCCTCTGCTCAAGCTGATTGACATGTCTAAGTTCGAAGCATTCAGAATATAGCGCTTTTACCGTCAACTGAAAAAGAAAACTTAAATATGACGTGACGCGTTGATTTATATAATGCCGATGTAACTTCTTTGCTAAAAATATTAAAGTACAATGGAAGATTTAGTAAGTTACATGCTTTAGCCCAATCTATTTGATACATTGTCGTTTTGAATGTTAAAAATTTACAAATGCCTGCAGATATCCTCTCAAAAAAAAACATACGTTCTACAGTGACGAATTATTGCCTTTTGCCTGATCTGTGACACATGCAAGAAATACTAGCAAACACGGCGTTCTATGTCGTTTCCGATTTCTCTTGCTTGATATTAGTCACCAAACCTCAGCGCACGATTGGCATCTTGGATCACATGACGGTTAACGGAATGATCTGATGATATTTGTTCGCTTGGATTGCAGTTTCCGCTTAAATTTGCAAGTGACACTTTATTTATGCATTCCATTTGAATGGGTACGACGTATGGACATGAGAATTAATATGATCATTTAACTATGTTAGTCAATTTTGCTTATTTCTTTTCTTTTTGTAGCCCCAGAATTTGTCAAACGGCTATCTGGTGAGGAAACTGTCGATGAGGGAACGACTGTGAAATTCGAGTGCAAAGTGCTTGGATTTCCCATACCTACATTGACATGGTATAAGAACGACGAAGTAATTGACAATGACTCCAAAATTCAGATTGAGGGCACAGAATGTGGAAATTATTACATCACTATCAACGATGTGACGAAGCGTGATGAAGGTACATACAAATGTCGGGCGGCTAACACCGAAGGTTCGTCCACCAGTACCATATATCTAGGCGTAAAAGGTATTCCGAATATTCTATATCCACCGGATGCGCTTGAGAAAACGTTGTCTCTCTTTTCGAATACAATTCTGATGTACCTATATACAAAAGCTTTGTTGAATCTTACTAATGCATGTATTTTAAGTCTCTGGACAAAATTACAGTGGACTGTCTCAGTACATTTATGAAGCATCATGAAGTTTTGCGATAAATTACATAAATATCTGGCACAGCTGAGGTAAACTGCACGTGGAATTGCCTCTTCGCGCTTTGTTAAGCTTATTTTGTTTACTTTTCAAATTCATCTTAACTGAGAATGATTTAAATTTGTTTTGAAACTATGTTTATAGTAGAATCTTATTCGACGTTTCCTCTCGATTAATATGAAGAAAGATTGAGGTATTTACACCTGATCAATAATCGGTGGCCTTCATTTTTTGTGTTATAGATGTGTTCTCCATGTTCCGAAAATGATACCCAGTCATGTTATACGGTCAATTTTAATTAATATCCATATTCATGGACTAATCTCGATGTCGTGTGTTGAAATGTGTCCTGGATGTATGTATCCAATTAACATATTGAATTAATTAGATTAAAATGTGTCTTGATAGTATTATCGAGTCCAATGTCTCAATCTATTCCGTGTACAACCCTATATTGTTATTCGTTATGCAAGCATATCAAAGCAGATGTGCAAAACCTCTGATCTTGCACCAGGGTTTAATTGACGCCAGATGCCCTCTTGTGCGTAATGCAGCTTAAATTCCAGATGTAGGATATATTTTTGTAATGAGACAAGAACTAAACTGTGTGTCTGGAATTAAATGGAAATAAATGCTTATTGATGTAATGTACCCAATTCCCTTGATACCAGTATAGAGAAGAGCTGGGCCGAGGTATTCTACCCTTTAACTCTCGAAAAAACAGATCGAGGTCTATGATATCTTCTCGACAAGTGACGCCATCCGTCCATAAGTCAGTTCGATAGCTACTTCGCATATTTAAAAAAAAGAGTTTACTGAAGACCATATGCGCCGAAAATGCATAATTATTGAAACACTACAGGAGTTTCTGTGTTGATTTCATTTTAGAGAGGCAATGAGTCTTATGTACACGATGCGAATGGAGTCTAAAATTACATCTTTTACTTCCAACTTAATACTTTAAAAGTGATCCTGTTCGTTTGTAACCACAAACACTGACCTGTAGATCTTGCAGTGAAGAAGAAAAATCCACAACATTTTCACAAATATGCAACACCTCGCACATTCTCATTGCATACCAATGCCAATCCGTAGATTGTAGTTACAAGTAATAATGGGAATTTGTACTCAGTTACAAATAATAATGGGAATTTGTACTGATTTACAAGTAATAATGGGAATTTGTACTCAGTTACAAAATTGGAATAAAAAAACAACACAAACGCCGATAATTCTGTGCAACTAGTTTCAAATTTAATGTATGCTTCTTTAGGCACAAAATGTTTTGAAAGAAACGGATGGCGTCTTTATATTTTAAAATAAAAATTACGTCATTACGTAACGTCATAAATGATATGCATCATCATAACACTTTTATATATATATATATATAGTATATATATATATATATATATATATATATATATATATATATATATATATATATATATATATATATATATGACAGGATGTAAAAGATGCACGAATCTCTAATGAAACCTGAATCAGTAAAATGATAAAATAAAATGGAGACAAACAGTCATATAATTATATTGTCATAAAGGATATACAATTTATCAATTTAAAATAATATATATTTTATACAATTTTATATAATGCATTGGTATTAAGGCCATTAGGATGCAAAGTATCTAACTTATGAATCCAATCAGTTTCTTTAATGAGTCTGTTCATGTCTCAGTGCACAATATATATTGGCATAAATGAAAAATCTAGTAGAGAGTGATTATTGGTTTTAAAATGTATTGAAATATTAGAGGAAAACTGAGGATCTCTATAATTTTTAAATGAAAGCGATGATTATTCATTCTCTTAGAAACTTATTGAAGTGTTTGTCCAACATATTGCATGTTACATTTTTTTTTTACAGGTTATCAATCACATCAGTTGATACGCAGTTAGTGTTATAACGTAGAGAAAATACTTCTTTTGTATTAGCGCTACTGAAAGAAGTACTTTCTTTTATGTTTGCACAACAAACAGTTTATTACATAAAGTCTCGCTAAGCGTATGCGAGAGATTAGCAGAAGAACAACAAAAAGATCACTAAACTTAGGAAAACAGATGGAAAATATTAGGGATGAACTGAAGAAGAAACTAGATGGGCAAAGCCTTTTCAATTTCGATCAAGAAGTATATCAGAATACTGAATCAACGAAAAATAATATACTTCTGAAGCAGAATGAAAAACTGAACAATTTACGAAATAGTAAAGAAGAAAAAAGTCAGCAAGTTGAAAAACTGAAAAACAGCATATAATCCATAAACAACCGAAAATGCAGCAGCAGAAAAGCAACAAATCATCACAACAACAGAGTAAGGAACGACAAGAAAGGAAGTATTCAAAACCCAAAGAAACTACAGCAAGGAACAGTAATACACACATAGCACCTCCCAAAACATCAGTAAACCAAAGAGTCAACATAAATAGGAATTTTGTAAATTCAAACAAGAATCAACATGATGAACAACAGCAAAAAAAACTTGACTCCCCGGGCACAACAAGGAAGACATACACAGAAGCGGTAAAACGGGGGGGGGGGATGGGGGGATCAGAAACAGTGACCATGAGAAAGACATTGACAAATCTGGTAAAGATTTTACAAGGACTAATAGAAACGACATCAAAAGACAAAAGAATAGGAGGTTCCATAGATTCAAAAGTGGAAGAGAGTGGAAAAAAGAAAAAAGGCAAAGAAAACAAATTAAGAGAGGTAAAGAAACCGTTTTAAACCTCTCACGTAGAATATTAACTGATAATGACTATATAATGTTAAGCAAAGGGCTAAAATTTTGTCCCAAACCGAAATATCACAATAAAATTAAATTAGCTGAAGAAATTTTTAATTTTTCTTGACGCATAAAATTAAAAGATTTTTTATGATAAAGCATACAACAATTCAGAGAGTAAATCGGATTCTTTTCATTCTAAAAAATGGGTTATTTCAACACAATTAAATCATGTTTCACACCACATAGTGGATGTGATTCCTATTTAGATTTTTATATTGACTCGATCACAAAAGAGATATTATATGGGAATCATCAAAAGCGATATTATAGTAATATTTTTAAGGACGAAATTAAGTCTTTATATAATCTAATGAATGACGACAGTATAGTGATTAAAAAGGCTGATAAATCAAATACTATTATTATTATGAATCAAGAAGATTATGTTAAAGAAGTTGAACGTCAATTAAATGATGAAAAATAGTACGAACATATTAACAAAGACCCGTCAATAGAAATTAAATCGAAAATTTCAACATGCATTAACGAGATCGCTAAAAATAATAATTCCGTATATGAGAAATTTGATACTTTCCCTCTTAACATATGTACACCTCAATTCTACATATTACCCAAAACTCATAAAAATCCTGACCATAATTTACCTTTAACTTATCCAAGACGACCCATTATATCAGGTTGTAATTGATATACTGAGAACCTATCCAAATTTATTGATAGTGTTTTACAACCTTTAATGAAATCACTTCCCTCATATATTAAAGATACTACTGATTTCATTAAAAAGTTGAAGTCAATTCCACAGCTATCTGATAACTCAATCCTGGTATCATTAAATGTAACATCACTGTATACCAACGTTCCGCATACAGGTGGTATTGAAGCGTGTAAATATTTTCTTGATAACAATCCTAATAATAGCACACTATCTAGTGAAGATATTTGTAACATAATAAAACTTATCTTGGAAAATAATTATTTTCAATTTAATAATACAAATTACATCCAAATAATGGGTACAGCAATGGGTAGTCCCATGGCTCCTTCATACGCTTCTCTTTTCATATGTAAGTTAGAAAAAGATTTTCTTCAAAACGAAAAGTTTAATCGATCTGTTTGGTTTAGATTTTTAGATGACATATTTATGATCTGGAACCATTCAAATGAAGAACTGAAAAAATTCATTGATCGCCTAAATCATTTTCACCCGACGATTAAATTTACTTACACTGCATCTAATACGCATGTTTCATTTTTAGATGTAAATGTAATAAAAAATATTGATAACACTATCTCTACAAATATTCATGTCAAGGAAAGTAATATCCACCAATGTGTGGAATATTCTTCATGTCATCCTATGTCATGTAAAAAAGGTATACCATATAGCCAGGCCAAAAGATACCAACGCATTATTTCAGATGATTGTCAATTACAAAACTCATTGAATGAATTAAAAACATATTTCCAGAACAGAAATTATCCTACACATATAACTGATTCTGCGCTGAACAAAGCCCTTAATCTTACTCAACAAGAGGCTTTAAACACAGCAACATGTACAATAGAGAAAAATATAATTTCTTTCACAGTACTATATAATCCGTTATTGCCTAATATAGGCCTTATAATTAATAATTATTGGAGTCTCCTAAATTTATCAAATAAAAACAGCGTAAAATCACTTTACAGCAATAAACCAATTCTTGCTTATAGAAGACCCAAGAATTTGCAAGATTTTCTAATTAGAACTAAACAGACAGAAAATAAAAAAGACAATTTTCGTCATCTAGATGTAATAGACACCGGTGCTCTCAATGTGCAAACATTAGAGAAAGTACTTCTTTCAGTAGCGCTAATAAAAAAGGGGTATTAACATTAACATTAACTGCGTATCAACTGATGTGAATTAGTTTTGATAATCTGTAAAAAAAAATGTAACATGCAATGTGTTGGACAAACACTTTAACAAGTTTCTAAGAGAATGAATAATCATCGCTTTCATATAAAAAAATTATAGAGATCCTCAGTTTTCCTCTAATATTTTAAAACATTTTAATACCAATAATCACTCTCTACTCGATTTTTCATTCATGCCAATATATATTGTGCATGGAGACATGACAGACTCATAAAATAAACAGATTGGATACCTAAGTTAGATCCTTTATATCCTAATGACCTCAATACCAATGCATTATATAAAATTGCATAATTTTTTTTTTTAATTTCTTTTTTAAATTGATAATTTGTATATCCTTTATAACAATATAATTTATGAATGACTGTTTGTCTGTATTTTATTTTAATATTTTACTCAGTTACAAGTAATAATTGGAATTTGTACTCAGTTACAAGTAATAATTGGAATTCGTACTCAGTTACAAGTAATAAGGGGAATTTGTAATCAGCTACAAGTAATAACGGTAATTTGTACTCAATTTTCTACATCAATAAGTGCAAAACTCATAAATTCGATATTAGTGGCCTTCGACGGTTAAACACGACAAATTGTGATGGGATTTGTTTATTATTCAACACAAATGGATTGAATTACTTAAAATGACAGCGATTTAAAAATTATCCACCACCCTCACCCACCATCCACGAGGAAAGGAAATAAAAATGAAATAGCCAAAACAGTAACTTTACATAAATTGGAAAAGTGTAAAGACGGTAACTTATCCGCTGAATATTATTTACTAGTTATTCATATATAATTTAATTATTTTAATTGACCTGACCTAAGATCATAAACCTCTGAGCAAATAGTTTGAGACTGAGGGGTTTTTTTAATTCTCAGCCAATCAAAAATGGCGTTACAAAAGGAAAACTCTTTTTTTTTTTTTTGTTAGCTGATAATAAAATCTCCAGTTCAGACTCAAGATCATTCGTTTAATGATGTCCTGGGGAGAGCAGGAATAGCCACGCCTACTCATTAGCTTGGTGTTTCATTTAAAATAAAGTTATCTGAATGACTTTTTACTCCCACCCCCTCAAGCGAATTAATGACAATTTTGAGTATACTCTAAAATTTTCATGCAGAATCTTTGAAAATACTAAAGTTATAACTTGTTTAATTTTACATGGCACCAGATAATCACGGATGTTAATCTTGTATGTTCGTCAAGCTTCAATGTGCCAGTATTTACGTAATAGTTATCACGTTCGCGAGCAATTCTGTTGGAGTTCTACTGATATATGTTGATAGGTTAACTGAATATTTGACTTGATCATCTCGTTTTGAAGGACTTTCTCTCATTTGAAAGGAATCAATATATTTTAAAGTTCCACTGTACCCAACAATTCCCCACACGAACGCAGTCTATTTCACAGTGCATACAGGATTCAGAAGGAGACAACTTATCTAAGCGCATCTGGGGCCTTAGACTGTGTGACTGCTTCATGTTGTGGTTTGATGATAGCGTCACCTACCGGATTGAGTTATGCTGAAAATTTACATTGTGCGGTAATTATCTTTTTATTTTCCTCCCACCAGTAAACAAACTGATCCTTTAAACAGAAACCAGATTACCCCTCGCCCAAATTTTATTTTTATTTTAAACGTAATTTATTCTCATTGCAATATCAACTGTGGACCATTGCGGTGCTTTTATTGACTTGCAATATCAGCTGTGGAACATTGCGGTGCATTTCTTTTTATTTATTAACTGATGAATA
>JAECUM010020925.1:0-36439 GCA_016617855.1 Megalonaias nervosa
AGGTTGGGAACTTCGTAAACAGGCAGTTAAAATGATTGGTCAGTATCAGGGCCATACTTTGATTGTGTGATCACCATGTGTAAACAACGCTTTTTTGTGATTGGTTCTTAAGTGGGGCTACACTGGCGTACGTGATAGTTTTCTTGTAGTAAGAGACCACATGACCCATCTCGCGAGACTTGAAATGATGTTTTGGGGTTTAAATACGCATTCTTAATATTCTTCTGGCAGAGTCGTTTTAACACCTTGAAGGAACAAGGTGTTATTTTTATTTGTTGCCAGATTGTTGTTTTTCATCTGATTTTTGGATTTAATAATTTATTCTCCTGGAAACTCAACAAGTTGACTTTTTTGTAAAAAAAAAATTCTGAAAGATATTCATGGAAATTTATTCTGGAATTATTCGGAAACAAAGACTGAGATTCAATTGATGAATTGTTGATATTCGTACATTGGACCACATCTGACGTCATCGCCTTCCATATTTGTGTGTCGTCGGGATTCGAACTTGGATTCTAATAGAACTATTTAGTAATAGGACTTTTGTTTTCATTCTTAGCATCAAATTTTGGATTATATTCACAAACTGTAAGTCCTATTTACCAATTTTTACATTGTTTTCTAGGAAAATAAATTATTTTGTTGAAACATACAAAGCTTGTTGGCTTTCACTCTTTTCTTTGTTACTGAGTACGAGCCCTTGTCACGCAACAATTCTCATTGATGAGAAGATAACAACAATACTTTCAAACATACTACCTGTTGGTTGCAATGAATTTTATGCAATGTTTTAGGCCATTTAATGGTGGCTCCATTAACTCTCTTTGCTTTGTACAACGTGAATGATTTGAAAACATTATTACCAATTCTGTGTCTCAGTTACACTTGGAAGACATTACAATGTTATCTTTAAAAAAGAAGAAATAATGCAATTTCCTCGTGAAAAGAAAATCTCATCTAGAACAAATTCGGGCATTGGAATAAGGTTGAATACCAACAAAATCTATCACATTTTATATCCTGCAGATGCAAAAGGCTACTGCAGCCACAGGTACCTGTATATTTTAGTGAAGAAGGAAAACAATTAACTACACCCAGTCCTATTCTACATTTTTTTTAAAACTTACACAAGGTGATGCACTTGAGCAGTTTGAAATCTGCAACATCGCTCATTCTATGATAATTTCATGTATTCCATCAGTGCCTTCATTCAATGGTTAAATATCTCTACATAAAAAAGAGAAATTACGAATTTGTTCCCCATGTGCAATTTAAGGAGAGACGAATACAGGATTTTAACTTAAAGGAGACCCCACCCCCCCTTTATCAAAGAAAAAAGAAGGGGGAGGAAGAACGATCATTGGTCAATATTTATCTAAATTTCAATATGTCTCTCTTTCTTCCTGCTCCACTTTCTTAGACTCTAGTGAAATCAACATCTTTGACAGATGTCATCTCTAACTGTATAAACATTAATCTGTTAATTATTTCTGAGCATACTCTGCTACTTTTCTTTGTATCAATATTGTTCTTTGCTTCTTTCTAAGGGGGCATATACACTGCTAGCTTTGTCAGCTTGAATATGTTGGGAAACTAATCTTTGTGACTGTTATGTACAATTTTCCAGAGCTCACAGATATCTTTTTTGGATACATCTGCTCCAAAATATGATTTTTCACTAACATAAACTTCCTTTGTTAAATCTGTAGTTTACTGATTACTATGCCAAATTTCTAATCTGTTCCATAATGCTGTATAAGGGTATTTAGTCCATCAATGCTTGTGCAGACAGACGTATTAAAATAAATATCTTTACTTATTAATTCTTTTTTTTACCTTTATTTTATTCAATATATCTTAACCCTGATATGGATACATGTATATGGTTTTCTAGCAAATGATTCGCAGGACGAAATTAATTAATTAAAAAATATGAAAATTGCATTATACTTTTAAATTGTCTGTATCTTAATTTGGCTCAGTATTCTGCCCTTTCTACATTTAATTTCGAAATACCACTGATAGGGTCATACCGTCTATTAGGTGTCCATCCAGCATGTACATCTGACTCGGACTTAACACCATTTCGGGCTCAAAATCGCTCACTGGTATCTCCATTAACGCTTTCCCAGCTCCAATAATCCGATACACTTCATAACTTTAAAAATTACTGTCATCATCACTATCATAGCAAGTACTTGCCGAACGAAATCGTAATGAACCACGCCGGGAATCAGACATTCTGGGTTTTCTAGGCAGTCCGTACTTTAAACACGCATTTGTAAAACTTTCTTCATGAATGGTTCAAACTATCCCATAATGCTTATTCCAGGGCACGTTGTGCTAATCAAATTTAGTTTCACAACCATTCATGCCGTGCTTGAAGAACCCAAATGAGGAACAATTGCTATCCGAAAAACAGATGTAGTGATAAGAACGGTTCATTTCGCCGAGCACATTTTCATATGTGGGACTTTCAACGAATTTGCGGGAGTTCTCGCGTTTCACTGTTCACCAAGCTCAAGAATTTCTACAAATTTTGCATGATTCGCGCAATAGCACACCCTGACAGCATCTCTGCTTAAGTACTTGACATATCTAATGACTTTGCAGCGAAGTCTCTCTCTCTTTCTTGCTCAACCAATACTTCCTGTTGGTCACGCAGAGAATAAGCTACATTGATTTCTGATTGGTTATTGTTTAACCAGGACCGGAACAACAATAACAACAAATGATAATTCAGTGTAACATATTTCACCGTGCAACAGTAGTGAGTGGGGATACTCTACGGACAATGGGGACTTAGTGTTAAATTTGGGTGTTTGTACCATACGGACAAGGGGAATTTAACATGGGTGGGATACTCTGCGGACAAGGGAAATTTAACATAGGGACTGTATAGCGACAATGGATTGGGAATGTCTATGGACAAGGGGGAATTGAACAGGACTGGGATACTCTACGGACAAGGGAAATTGAACATAGGGAATGTATAGCGACAATGGACTGGGACTGTTTACGGACAATAGGAATTGAACAGGGGTGACGTCACGGTACTGGACACTGGGGAAACAAGGGTAACAATGTTGCAAGGGGCTGACCTCAATCGGGCGGAACAGTGTTGCAAGGGGCTGACCTGCGCATTGCTCTAGGGACAAATAGAGACATAGACGTAGAGATAGGGTTAGAGACATAGACATACATTGATTTATGAACACAAATCTATCACACAAAAAATCGACTAAAAAGTTTATAGGCAAGAGAGAATATGCATCTTTTCCAGATAATGGAGGGGCCCTGAAAAGAGCCTTTTATTGTTAACACCATTCAGTTAACATTGAGGACATCTCACATGTTTTCTTCTCTTCCTCAAACTTCGTCTGACGTCAGGACCGCAGATGAAGACTCTCTTCAGGCAGCCTCTGTGCCTCTGTGATCTGGGTAATTGCCCAAAATGATCTGACAGACATGGGATAGTCCGGGTTGAACAGCATCGACGATATGAGGGTAGACGATTCTACGTTAGTCCACATCTTGTGACAAGAACAGGTGAATGGAATGAGGTGAACCGCGGTTATTTATAGTGGAATAGCGGATCGAAACGGATTGAGTTCTTTCACCAATCCTAACACACGTTACAAAATTCAGTCACAGTGCAGAGTTTGTCTTCCAATCCGAAGAGAGCTACCTATAGACTGGCTGTGGAGACGAGGAGTGATAGCATAGCAGCGGTTACTAAAACAACCACAGTCCTACTTCAAGAAGAGAACGATTTTAATTGAGATTTAACGGATTTTCTCTCTTCACAAGAATTTGTTCCGGTACCAGTACCTTCTACGCTTTCTCCTTCGTCGAGGGTTTTAAACAGAGGCAGAAAGGAGAATTGGCGAAATTTTTGCAAGAGCAGAAAGAAGCAGAACAAGCCATTCTCATTCAACAGCAACAGCGAAAAGAAGAAGAGGCAAGAAGAAAACGACAGGAAGAAGAAGAAGCAGAGAAACAAGGTCTAAGAGAGAAAAGGAGGCCAGTGAAAATCAGACGGTGACGGTACTCTTAGACGTTTTGGCAAAGTTAAGTAGTCTGAAACAAATGTATCAGACTGCTTTAATACGACCCAAGAGAAATAGACCTTCCCGGGCCAAACACTCCAACCCCATTAACACTCTCACTATGCCTGAGATACCAACACTAGTGATTTCTACCAAATCATCAACAGTAGCAGGTCCAGAAGTAGGTCTTGGCCGTGGCAAAGGAATAAGGCAGTTAAAGCGCATTACCTCCCGTCGTTTGTTTTTTTTTTTAATATATATAAAAAAAAACAACTGTCTTTTTCAGGGCCACCCACCTCTCTCGAAAAGAGGCTACTCAATGTTTGCCAAAATCAAGTAAAACTCAAATCCCTTTTTTCCCATGATGTACGTTTGTGAGTGCGTGAGTGTAGGTCCTTAAAATCAAAACCAAGAAACACTTACCTTTTTTCTTTCTATTATATTCTCTGGTACAAATTTTACAATCCATTTTCACAACACGACACTTTAAAAAGCTCATAGACTTCTTCTTTTCCTTTCACTCTCTCCAATTTTGAATTTCGTTACTCTCATAGTTTTTTGCTCCTCTTCCTCAGTTTCTTCTCGTCTTCTTTTCTTTTCTTTCTGAACGTGTCTGGGTTCCAACTTTTCGGAGGGTACCTCTTCTTAATGTTCTGATCCCCTCTCTTCCTCCTGCTCCTGTTGTTTCTTAGGGCAGTTTGAAGACCAATGTCCTTTCTCTTGACAATGATAACAGGTATCTTGACCTTTGTCTCTTTTAATGCAGGTCTTGCTTTGACGTTGTGGACATTCTGAAGACCAATTCCCTTTCTTCTGACAGATATAGCGATTATCTTGACTTTGATCTCGAAAGGAGGGGGAGTATTCCGTCGGCTTCTCTGAAGAAAACCTTCGTATGACATCTCGCAAAGCTCTGATCAGAAGTTCGATCTCTGTTGGCTCTTCCATCTTTCTGCTAGGATTGAGAGTGAAATGAACACTTTGCGGGAAGACACTGACCCTTTATATAGGGAAGACACTGGCCTTACATTGATATATAGGGGACCATGACGTTTAAAATTTAGTCATTTAACCTTTTGCCATCAAGATGAAACGATTGCTCCATTTCGTGGAGAAAGGAGAAGAAAGTAAATGGAAGAAACGTGACCTATCGCCTCGCACAGTAGCTGACGTCTTGGCTCAAATCTATGCCAGCGATTTTGAACATGACATGAGTAAGCCAGACCCAGAGAGTCTACGTCAAGCCAAAGTCCACCACCAGTAACCCTCTGAAAAGTATTACCACATTCGAGAGACGAATAAACGCTCCACCAGAAAATTTAGAACCACGGCCTACACGTACACGGTGAAATTTAAAGATTTCAAGTCAGACGTGCCGATGGAGAAAGCAGAGAGGTTCATCGCCGATTTGTGGGAGTCTTTGTTAACCACACTGAAACGGCAATGTCGAGCCAACGCAGACGATCGCTTGACGCTTTCCATTTATTACGACAGTCTGAAGTCCCCCGTTTGGATCGAGTTTAGCAGGCCATCAGAATTGACACCTTCCAAAGTCATAGACAAGATTCAACACGTTCAACAGTCCAACGATAAGTTTCACATCACCGATGGAAAAGCGACATTTTACATGGCCCACGTTTCTCTTCCCAAAGGGACCGGACTCAAAAAGGTGTTATTGGTGGACGACCTTCGTAGCACCAAAACGAGTTTCTTCCGAATTAACAACCCTCAAGACAAGATGTGTTTAGTCCGTGCCATTGTGGTCGGACGAACGTATGCTAACAAGAACGACAAGGCAGAATGGAAAAGAGCCTGGCAAACTATTCAAAAATCGAACCAAGCCAAACAACGAAGAGAAGCAGAACTCTTGTTAGAGTAAGCTGGCCTATCCAAAGGCACTCCCTGTGGCATTCCTGAAATGCAAAAATTGCAAGACGTCTTGGCTCCACGCTACACCTTGAAAGTACACTCTCAAAAGTGCGTGGACCTCTGTTGTTTCGAGGCAAAAATTTCAAAGACGGAAAATGCATTCACGACTGTCATCACGATGAACATTTCGATGCCATTACCAGTATCATCGCACTCCTGGGATACTGTTATTATTGTGAGAAATGTGACTATGGTTATAACAATCGAGAGGAACATAAGCATTGCGGATC
The DNA here is from genome assembly GCA_016617855.1 of Megalonaias nervosa. NCBI lineage: Eukaryota > Metazoa > Mollusca > Bivalvia > Unionida > Unionidae > Megalonaias > Megalonaias nervosa. Next base: position 6,209 of record JAECUM010020925.1, read on the forward strand.
GAAATGTCCAGGATGTTTAACCTCTAAACCCTGTCTTGACGAAGGACAAAAGCGAATGCATTGCTCAGCTTGTCAGCGAACATTTGTCAGCCCAACCTGTTACCAACAACATCTCAAGACACAAGGTTCATAGCGGAAAAGTGCTTGTCGACTCCTGAGATGTTGTGCTGCTTGTGGACAAGTCATACATACCAATAGTGCCAAGGCACACATTTGTCCAGGAAAGAAACGATGTCACATGAAACAAGAAGCCAGTGGCTATCCTTCCTGGTGCCACATTTCCGAAGACCAAGAGAAATTCAAAGAGAAATACTTGGAGCAGGAAGGCATCACTTTAGATCACATCAAAGAAAAAACGAAGGAAGACGATCGTTAGCCAAAGTGATGTTAAATTGTTTGTGGGGCAAAATGGCACAACGTCCGTGTTTACCCAAGACGGAGTATTTGACAGAACCTTCCAGCTACTTTCAGATGATTCACAACAAAACCAAATACATGAAACACGTGGACGTCCTTCGTGAAGACTTGATCCTGGTGAATTACGAAGAAGAACCGGATTGTGTACAGGCTGACGAATTTGGAAATGTCATTATTGCAGCCTACCTGACAATCCATGCTCGCTTAAAATTTTACGAAGCCTTACACCAATTAGGAGATGGTGTGCTTTATTTTGATGCGGACAGTTGCATCTACATCTGTCGCTTTGGTCACCTTCACCCTGACATCGAAGGAGACCGTTTAGGAACCTGGACGGACGAGCACCCCAACGACAAGATTCTAAGTTTTGCTAGTGGCGGTCCGAAACATTACGGCTACGAATACCGTGACCCACAAGGGGAAGTGCAGACCGAGTGCAAAGTGAAAGGACTGACTCTAAATTATCGCACCAGTCAAGTGGTGAACTTTGGGGTACTGAATGAAGCCTTACAGTCTGGAGATGGTCAACATTTTAAAGTGACCACCTACCAACCTCACAAGATTGTACGTTTAACCACACACCAAATCGTCAGTCGAACTTTGGAAAAACTTTATCAAATCGTGTACCAGAAGCGAGTGCGGCTTCCCAACCACTTCACTTTACATTACGGACACGTCGATATTGGTCAGCATATAAAAAGGGAAAATGTCTAAGACCGATGGTTCATTTTGACTAGAACTGCCAAGCGAGAAAGATGAATCCTTTTAAATAGACACAATTCAAAAGTTCGGTGATTCTCAAGTGGAGTGTGACGCTGTGCCTTGCGATTGCAGGGATGCCGTACGATGTGACCTCAGCGATTCAGCACATCATGGGAGCTTCGCTATGACTGCTACTACATCACCTACCATGGAAAGTAATGCTGTGTGTGTCAAACCTGACCGATCCGAAAGCGATGCCACTCGTTATCGTCGACTCTTTACTGGTTTTTATCCTCAGCGTGAAATCATGCGGTTACCACCCTTCGGATGTCACCCATACCTGAGCAAACTACTTCGGATTTCACCGTACCCTCATCGAAATGAACCTGTGAATGAAGAATATTCGTTCCCTATGCGTTTGTCTGAATACTGCGACTTTGAAAGTCGATTCCAAACCTTCCAAGGAAAATGGCAGAAATATCTTAGAGGACCTACCCCCGAAGAATTAGCCAGAGCCGGATTTATCTACTTAGGCTAAGATGATAACGTCAAGTGCTTCAGTTGCGGTGTGTCACTTCACGAGTGGGAGCAGAAAGATTCGGCTTACCTAGAACATGCTCAGTGGTCTCCGCACTGTCACTACCTACCTTTAGTGAGACGGCCTCAGTAATCTCTTCATGGATACTTTACAAGAGAACATTCGTGCTTTGCCTGTGGAGTTGAGAGAACGCATTTACCGAGAGTTTGTCAAAATACAAGTGAAACGCAAAGAACAATTCTTTCCTTTACGTCACCAATGTTTGAACCACTGGTACCTGAATGGTATAAGAGGACTGATTCTGATGAAAGCATTCCAATGGTCAGATATTGATCAACTACTCAAGGACGAGAATGATTGGTTTGCTACTGATTATATTTACTACAAGGTAGACTTACTGCAACGAATTCCAGAGGAAGAGTTAGAGGGTTACCAAAATCTTGTACACAGTCTAAACATGGTTCAAGAGGAAAATTCTGTACGGTGTGTGATGTGCAAGTTAGTGACTTAACAATTTAGATTCACCACTGGAGTACAATCAGCTCTGTGCAGAAAATACACTTGTTTCGTCCGACAAAAAGAGGGTATAAAAACTTGCTACCATGCCACGACCTTTATCAGTCGTGATACAACAGATTCCGTGGAAGAAGTCAATCACACTATTCAGACTGAAGGATTACCAACACATTTTACGAGAACTGTGTTCATTGAATTGAGGTCGTCGTGTGGTGTGTGTCTTAGTGACTTTCTTTCTGGGATTTCGCTTACCAGCCGAATCCTTATGGACTCCTTACGAACAGTACCTAACACCAAAAACATCAGGGTGGTACCTTTAAATGTACACGAGAGATTCATTCTGTTAAAAGCCTTGCGCTTTCATCTAGATACTTCTCGACCTCTACAGGAAAAAAAGATTCGTCAGCTTTTAGTGACTGAAGATGTTTACGAAGATGTGTGTATAGCTTGTGACTTACACCCTCACTGGCAAGATGTACTTGACTGGAAAAGTTTTGGTTTCGAGGCTTGGATAAAAGAAGTGCAAACTATGCCCAAGATTTGTGATCATAAATTCAAACGTCCAATGAAAAAAGTAACTTTTAAGCCTGTGTTAGTCACAGTGCCAGAAGAACCCGACACCGAGGAAAACCACCATATACAGGACAGGACCGTCATCGACATGGACATCCCCAAAACGCCATAACGGGAGGACCCCTGTGTGACTGCGCCAAGTATAGAGACTCTAAGAACATTACCCAGTGTCCCTAGCAGACCACACCTACGTCACAAACAAATGCTTTACAGTGACTTGTTGATATTCCACTATGATCGTTTTGATGTGTATTTTCTCGATGTACTTAACCATTTGGCTTTTATGTATTTTTGTCTTTCAGGTTCAATTTTAAAAAATTTTAAATAAACATGTCCTGAAAAAATATAAAAACTCTTGTTTTGTCTGTGTTCGTTTCAAAAGTGACGTCCCTTCACTATGGCTACCTCTGCTGTCTCTGCCACCTTTTCCTCCACTTTCAAAGTCATCGACGAAACGTTAGATCGTGCTAGTTGGGAGGCCTTGTATCTTCGCCATCCCTTTAACATGTTAATTGCTGGACCGAGTGGTTCAGGCAAAACTGAATTTGTCAAACGTTTGATAGAATATAAAAATCATTTGATCGATAGTCCACCTGAACGTATCGTGTGGTGTTACAAAGAGTGGCAATCGGCCTACAGCCTCCTGCGAGAAAGTCAAGGCGAATCCATCGTGTTTATGGAAGACATTCTTGGCGAAGACGATGGGATCGTGTTTGACCTCAGTCAAACCCATCTGGTCATCTTCGACGACATGTTAGGAGAAGACGAAGAAGAAATTAAACTGTGATTTACGCGCAAAGGGCATCATCGTAATGCCAGTGTCATTTACATCATCCACAATTTGTTTCAACAAAGTAAAGCCCATCGCACCATTAGTCTCAATGCTCATTACGTTGTCTTGTCTAAAAGTCCTAGAGATAAATCGCAAGTGCAAGTGTTAGCCAAACAGTTAGGAACTCCTTGGCTGACTCATGCGTACAACAATCCCACTCAAACCCATCACACCTATTTACTCGTGGATTTAAAACCCACTACCGCTAATTATTTGCGATCTCGTACCCGTCTGTTTCACCACTGGTGCCAAGACGGAGGGTCTGTCGTGTACACGTCCCCGTCGACTTAAAATAATCTATAAAAACCTCGGACGCTTTTGGCCTGTCTCACACATCATCAACATGACGTCCCTCCATCTCATCTTCCCGTCAAATTGATTCGTGCGTTGTACGGCATCAGTCGCAAAAAAATCCACAAATATGCACTCGTGTCTTAGAAGCCAGTCTCAGAGAAGTCTTACGATGGTTTACGGTGAGAGCACGTCAATGACTTCAAAGTATCATTCACATCCCACATCAAACCAAGCGCTTTTTTGACAGAAACAAAGAAGTCTTGACGAAACTGGCAGACCCCGCATCGACACTCAAATAAAAAGGAAATCATTTTCAAACGTGTAGGTAGCGGTTCTCTAGGAAATGTCATCATTCTCTCCCTCTTAAAATGGGATCCCAATGCCCCAAAAGTCATCCCAAAGAAAAAATGCACTCCCCTACCCAAACGCACCCAGAAGAAAAAGAATATTGGTGTCAAGACCAGACCACAGCCCCAGAAAAAGAAAAGACCCCTGTAAAAGAAAAGTCCCCAAAAAAAGAAAAGCCCCAAGAAAATGCCCCAGAAATCAGCCTCTACCGGCAAGAGAGGCACTGCGTCCAGGACGCAACTTTACATCCCCCAAACCACGACCTGTAGTGACAGTGATCGCGTCTCCAGTAGCCTCAGGTTCTTCCACTTCTCCGTTGCTTGTGATGCCAGCCAAACCCAATTTGACACGTGTCTTTCCTAATTTGATGAAAAAATGGAAACCCGTGTCTTCAGGAACTTCTCCTCCAGAGGTGACACCCTCCTTCTCTCTAGCCGCTGCGGCAGCTGCTAACAATCAAAGTCTAAGAGAGATCGGGCATGTTACAGAGTTTACTGGATTTATCCAAGCAAGAACTGACCCGATTTAGTCCGTTACGAACCCCTCAACGTCGAGTGATGCCTGCCATGAAAATGATACGACGGACCGCCAATCAGTGGCGACGCATTCCACCACTATAAAAAAGACCTAGGGCAAACGATGTGTATCAGTGGTTGTGCTCCTGAATGCAAAAGATGTCACCCACCAGAAGTGCACACCACCACCATGGTCGTTCTCCTGCCCAAAATGGAAAAGGAAAAAGAAAAGGACAGTCTCGTCGTTTGACCCCGCATCCTCAGAAACATTTAGCCAAGTATCGACGTCTACCCACAAAAAGGCCCCATCGTCCAAACAAAAAGAGGAGCAACCAGTGGGGAGGACTGTTGGCGATATAGAAAAAAAGTCGTCAAATTTTTGACGAAGCCATAGTCAAAGAGTTCGTCAAAAAGACTGGATTCAAACCCTTCGACCTACTCCAAATATACGCCAACAAAAATTAAGATGAAAGGGTGTGTGCCAAGTCATCGACGTCAGTGTATTTTTGTGTGTGCTCCGGAACAAACTAAGATTTCACCCCCCAGAAATGTACACCATCACCATCGCCGTTCTCCAATCCAAAAAGGAAACGGATAAAGAAAAGGACAGTCTAGTCGTTTGACCCCGCATCCGAAGAAACGCTTAGACAAGCATCGACGTCTACCCAGGAAATGACCCCATCGTCCAAAGAAAAAGAGGAGTAATCCAAGGGAAGGATTTTTTCGGTGATAATGCGATAAACAGACTGGCCACACACCCAGACAGCTACTCCAAAAATTCTACTTATAAACAAATAAGATAAAAGGACGTGTGCCAAGTCATCGACGTCATTGTATTTTGTGTGTGCACCGGAACAAACAAAGATGTCACCCACCAGAAGCCATCCCTCTTCTACCCCCAAAGGAAAGAAAGGACATGGTTTAGGAGATATGCTGAAATCGGCGATTCGTACGGTGTCCCCCGTTTTGAAACCGATGGTGACACGAAGATTGCACGCCTTGAATAATGCCGATTTGATGCAAGGCAAAGAATTTCTCCAAAATGTCATCATCGACAAACAAAACCCCAAAGAAGCATTCTTGAGAGCTGGCAAAAATGTCTTGCTTCAAACTGTAAAAGACATTTTGGGCTGACGAGAAACTCCTATAAGTGCACTGGGCGCTGCCCAATCAGGCATTCTTGTTTCCCTGACACCACAGCAACGACAAGGCAGAAAGAGACGACGAAGACACCTCTCCAGAGGACTTCATACACACAGAGCTAGAAAGACCAAGAAAAGAAGAACCGTCAGAGATTTAGACGTTTTTGATTATTAAACAGAAAAAATGATGCACCGAGAGTTTTGCGAATGTTCCAAGTCGGAACTGGATCTGTTTGCCATGAGATCCACTATGATGATGATGCAAGAATCCCAATGGGTAGAATTTCATCCCATGTCCTCTTTGACTACCTCAGCCCCCATCGAATTTGAAATCAAAGGACAGCCCGAAGATTACATCGATCTGAATAGCAGCTACTTGTACCTGAAAGTCAAAGTGATCAAAACGGACGACACCGCTCCGGAAGCCGATGCTAGAGTAGCTCCCGTCAACAATTTCATGCATTCCTTGTTCAGCTAAGTGGATTTGTACTTGAATACCAAACTAGTCAGCAGCAGCATGGATACTTACACTTACCAAGCGTGCCTCGAAAATCTCTTCACGTACTGAAAAGATGACAAGAACACTCATCTGGATGCTTGAGTCGTATGGAAACCTGACACAGCAGGCGAGGACAAGTTTAACGACACAGTCCTGACAACAGCTGACGATACTCACAATGCGAGCTTTAACGACCGTCGAAAGATAATCCTGCAAGGACTTAGTTTAGAAGTGATGGATCGTTTGCATTGGACATGTGGTTGCAAGAACAGTATTTGCTGAACGGGGCGGATATCCGCCTGAGACTGAATCGCAGCAGTATCGTTTTCCATTTGATGACCCATGCCAACGAGTACAAAACCATCATCCAAGAAGCCAGACTCTACGTGCGTCGCGTAGAAGTGTTACCTAAAGTGGGAAACGACGTCACACTTTGAGCAGAATGACTGGCAAGTATCCGATACGACGGGTGGAAGTGAAAATCTTCACCATTGCCGCTGAACCCCGATCCAAGATCGAAGATCATCTGTTCCAAGGGCAGTTACCCAAACGTTTAATCGTTGGTATCGTCAGCAACGAAGCCCTCAACAGAGCCGTCACTTCCAATCCTTTCGAGTTTAAGCACTACAGAGTGTCCAAGATCGCGATGCAAGACCTTGTGTACCAGACCCTTCGAACCTACGTTTGCCTAGAGGAATTACTTGCGATCGCACTTGTCCCTGTACGAAGCCACGGGACAGTTAGGAACCAACACTAGCCACGGCATTTCGTACGACGATTATGCAGGAGGTTACACTTTGTGGGCTTTTGATTTCACTCCAGACCAAGGCAGCGATGAGGGACATTTCCACCATATAAAATCCGGTCAACTGCGTATGGAACATCAGTCTGCAGAGCCTCTAACCGAGACAGTGAACGTCATCTTCTATGCCGAATTCGTCAACACTCTAGAAGTCAACAGTTTCAGAGAAGTCATTCTAGACTATTAGAAGCTATGGAAGACTCTAATCCTTCTTTGAATGGTACAGTCTCTTTGGAAATGGAATGGGAGAATATCTTGGAAGCAGAACCACCCACCAAAAAAAGACAAAGACGAAGAGGACATGGTGATGTCCAGATGGCCAGAAGAAGAACAACATTTGGTCTCCTGCTTTGCCAAACACCTGGCAGAAAAAATTACAGGGTTTATCAAGAAAGATTTGTTATGTATGTCAAAACGATCATCCCAGTCAAATTCAACACGATAAATGTCTGATGATGAGCCAAGAGGAAAAATTGGACGAGTATCTGGATGACGCTTGGGGTCTCATCTCGGAAGAAGCAGTGTTGCATCAGTGGTATGAAGACTGCGTGATCATTCTTCCCCTCCATTGACTGCTCTGGAGATATATCGCATCGAGTCTCTCTTGTCACAGAGTACGGAGACGAACCCAAGAGACTTTTACTTGACAGAGATTTTCAAGCAAAAGTCAGGATTGAATTGATGACTTATCATTACCTGTGAAAGAAGTAAAAACAAAACTAAATTGACACCTGGGAACTTTATTACCTTTTGAAAAACAGTTCGTATACCGCTTCTTATAATCCTGTCGTTTGCGCTAAAGATGAACTTCCTCATCACAAACTTAAAGACTATCAAGCTTACGTCATCAACACGGATGACAGTCATCTCCCAGGAACCCACTGGGTAGCTGTCTACTTTCCCCACGATACCTGTTTGGAGTATTTTGATTCGTATGGATTATCGCCTTTGGAAGACGACATCATCGACTTTATGAGAAGAAATGCCCAGACGACACGATTCAATAATGTGAAACTACAAGGCACATATTCCATGTGTATCGACAATATTGTGTTATTTTCTTCATCAACACAGTTCTGGATATCCCTTAGAATATTTAGTGACTTATTTTGATCGTGACTCTTCTAGAAACGATGACAAAGTAGATAGATGGTTTTGTGACCATTATGGATATCTCTTGTCTTTAGCTAGGAAACGTAGTGTACATCAATGGCCAAATGACTTCCATCAGCTAAAGTCTAACCAGACTTCACAATGTTGTCAACCTTGTCAAACATTTATTGGAAAAAAAATGTGTTGATGTTATATTATTTATTGATGATTTGTTGGTTAAATGAAATTTTATCAAGATATAATTGTTTGTGGTTTGTTTTAAAACTTTTAATCAATATATATGCTCTTTGACTTCACTCTATCCCTCTACATGGGATGAGCTATAGCGTTCCTACCAAAAAACCGTAGGGATGCTTTCTATCGCGTCCACGCTTGAGACATATAAATCGAGGCGGTCTCCAGTCTGACCATCCATTGTTGACTAGTCAGTTCGTAAAGATATCTTCCAAATTAGCTAAGCTGTACGAAGCCTACGTCCATTTGCTTCGTGTCAGGCAAAACCTGATGCCAAATCCTGAAGAGATTGAAAATGTCAGGATGTTGAAAGTGGCATAAGACTTAATAGAAGAGCTCTTCAGAGAAGAAATAAAAAAGGAGTACAGACTTTAGACGTAGCAGCAGCAGCAACAACAACAACAGCAGGAGCCAGACAGAGGCTTTGTGGATTGTCGAGTGGATACTAAGGAGATCTCCTTCTCCTTCCGTAGAAGTAGACCCTATGCTGTGGGAAAGCCTGCAGCCAGACGGGGACGCAATCTTGGACGATAAGAGATTGCCTAAAAACTCTTAACCAACAAATCAGTCCTTTTCAGGGCTACCCCCAAAAATCTAGACAAGGCATACTTCTCTATTGCCAAAATTTTTCCGTATGTGTGTGTTGCCTGTGAGTGTGATTGTAAGTTTTTAAAAAAATAGAAGTGTGCCTATAAACACTTCGTTTCCCTGGCTTGTAAGATAGTGTGTATGTGTTTGTTTTAGGGCTGTATATCTGTATAATACTGAAGTGTGCTTGTAGAAAAAAAAAATAAACGTAAGTGTTTCTTTTAGGTCCGTGCGGTCCATGTTTTGGTGACAGTGTGGGCAAGGTTAGTTTTATGTAAGGGGGTGTTTTCCTTCACGCCCATGCTTCAGGGATATAAAGCAGAGAGCTCGTCAGTCTGGCTACCATTTCATTTTCATCATTCACCCAGTGGACGTCACGGGAGCAACACACCGGAGCGCAGCCTGCATTGTCGTATGGCGAAGAATAGGAGGAGGGGGCAGTGCTGTACCAGTACTTCCGAATGGGTGGAGAAGGGAGAGGGGAAAGCGTGCTACACATGGGAGATGACTAACAAAGAAGAAAAAGAGGCTTGGCCCCTGTACGTGCAGCATGCCCGCAGCGACCCAACTACCAACCCAACGAGACAATGGCTCACCTACCCACCCAACGACATTGAAACATCAAACTTTGCTCGTCTGGCGCATATTAGTACAGTACAAATACTGATACCGGAAAACCAACATGACTGGACAGGAACGGCGGCCTTCGTCTGCGGTTTAGGCTATTGGCCACGGATGGAAACTAGCCAGCATGAAGACCAGTGGAGTCCAAATCCGTAAAAGCCTTGACGTCCTTGGACTTGGATTGAAAAGACCGAGCAACCTATCAATTTTGCCTGGGTGAATGTAGTAGGTTTTCATTTTGGCTCGAAAACCTTTTTTGACTATATCTCTATGTTGTAGCTTTAATTTGATCCTTTCGTTATCACCGTCAAAATTTACTCCTGTTTATTATGCGTGATACAAATTGTATTAGTCATTTTGACTTAGCTGATTGGTAAATTTTATGAATATTTATGTACACTTTGTACACTAAATTCTGACTTTGAATTAAATTTTAATGAAATTTAGTAACTTATTTAATTTGGTTAATTGCACAGGTGGCTCACACATTATTGGATTATTTTATATGTCCATTAGTACAACTGGACTAAATTTGAAAAATTTAGTACGGACTGGCGTTTTGGGGCGTTGACAACATCCATTGCATTTTTGCTACCTGCCGAGTTCCGCTCCTCCTTTGCCTCGCTCGGACTCTCGTACTAGACGGAGATGTGGAACGATTTCCACCCGTCTAAACACCAGGTGCCCCGATGAGACGTCATAGTCGCCGACCAATCGCGACTGGCGTCTCATACTGCTTCGTAAGTGCTGTGGGTTGGACTGCACACTAAATTTTCTTGAGTGCGTGTTAGGTCTATTTCCACTCAAGATAGCCTCTGAGCGCGCTGGTGCTGTGGCGGTTGTTGCTGTGGGTGCATGGTATAACATGCTGCATGGGCGGACTGGAGACCCTACGGGATGAAGAAAGATAGTCCGGTAGTTCCTGCATGCCAACGAGGCTCCTCTTACACTGAGGAGTGTGCTGTTGTGGTTAAAAGTTACGCACTTTACCCTTCAGCATTCAAGTCAATTCACCAGCTGCGTATTCAATCAGGTCGATTGGGACTTAGCTGACCCACGACCTGATGGCTAATTAACAGCACTCCGTGAGTGCATTAACGCCTGGGGGATGAGGATCGTATTCCTTCCCCCAGGAATAATTAGCAGCCTGCGGTGCAGGCATTAACAAGAGGCACATGCACCTATGCGCGAACGCCTCTATAATCCAAAGTTAATAATAATAATAGTCTGACTACCCGTCGTTGAATATCAACTTCAACAACATGAGTAGACTAGAAAAACTGCTTGCACCTGGAGCATGCCCGACGCCTGCTGGACGAGCTGGCCATGGAGGCCATTGCAGAAAGTGCCTGAATTGAGAAAGAAGAGGAGAGGAAAAGGAAAAAAGAGAAGGAAAAGAAAGAAAGGATCCTGCCTCACCTCATCCTGAGACAGACCAGTGAATTCAAACCCATGGTGAGTACACCGCCCCAGCGACAAGCACCAAAGCCGCTACCACCCCCACCAAGACCTGTAATCCCTCAGATAGAAAATTGGGAAGAGAAATTGGAGAGGCAACGACAAGAGTGTGAGCCTCAGCGCCATCGACAACATCCTCAAGCACACCGCAGAGTTGTGAGGGAAAGAGCCTTCAGGGTCCCTCAAAGTGAGAATTGGGATGATGAGGCCACTCAAAGCTGCCTCCGCACTCCCATCAGCTGCAGTCAATTGGAACAATAATTGGAGCCGCCGTTTCGTGTGTGGAGCTAGACCTGGGAGATGTCATCATTGAAAGGTGCATTTGGAGTTTTAAGAAAACAGCCCTTCTCATGGCTAACCAGATCTCTAGAAAAGAGAGACTGATCTATTTGCCAAAAATATGTTTGTGTTTGTTGGTATGTGTGTATGTGTGAGTGTTTTTGTCTTTCCCTTAACAAAAACCAATGTTTCTACGATAAAGAAGGTTTGTTTTGTGTGAATGTAGAGCAGTGTAACTATAAACACTCATTTACTGATGCGATAGTGTGTGCCTGTGTGTGTGTGTGTGTGTGTGTGTGTGTGTGTGTGTGTTTGTGTGTGTGTCTTTCCCCTAAAAATCCATGACCCTACTCTCATGAGTGTTTGTTTTGTGTGAAAGTGGAGTAGTGTAACTATAAACATTAACTCACTTGACTGGTGTGATTGTAGGTAATGGTGTGTTTTTTGAAAATAAAAACTTTCGTTCTCCACTATCTGTTGGTATGGAGTATTTTGGGTTTTGTTTGTATTAGTGTGTTGTTTTGTATAAAAATTTATATTAGGTTAGCACTCAAACCACTATGGAGTTGTTTGGTATGTGATATGGGTAATTGGTGAGAGTGGATGTTTTCCTTCACGTCCGTGTTTGAGGTACATAAAGAACAGGTCAATATGACACTTACCTTAAAACCCTAAAAATGTTACATCATACCGACCTATCTCCTTGACGAATACCATCTGCAAAGTCATGGAGACAATGATCGACAACCGACTAAGACACCACCTGGATAAAAACCATCTACTCTCGGAGAATCAAAGTGGGTTTAGAACTAAACGTTCCACCATAGACCAGCTAATTAGACTAGAAGCCAACATTAAACTTGCATTTAATGCCAAACGGAAAAGAGATAGGCACTTATTCGCGATATTCCTCGACCTAGAAAAAGTGTTCGAACTAGTCTGGACCAAAGGCCTGATCTCCAAATTCAACCAATATGGCATAACAGGACGCATGCACCGATGGATTTCAAACTTCCTCACGGGGAAACAAATCAAAACCACAGTAGGTGACACACTCTCTGAGACTTATAGTCTGGACAACGGTACTCCTCCGGGAAGCGTGCTAAGTCCATCACTATTTAATAACATGGTCAACAACCTCGGTGACAATATTAACAACATAATCGACTTATCTCAATTTGCAGACGATAGCGGAATTTGGAAAACAGGAAACCCCAACAGCCAAAAACACATCGACCAACTACAACAGAGCTTAGACGCTAGCGGCAAATGGGCTGACAACTGGGGATTTAAAATTTCAAGTACCAAAACCGTTGGAATGCTTTTCTCCCCAATCAATAACAAATCTCCCATATACCCCAGACTCTACCTACAACACACACCTATACAATTCGTTAAACAAACACATTTCTTGGGGATGCTACTAAATGAGAACCTTAACTGGAAACCTCACATAACATCTCTAATCCAAAAATGCCAACAAGACCTCAACCTCCTAAAAAGTATTAAAGGGACAACATGGGGAGCGGACCACAAAACACTGCTCATGCTCTACAAATCATTAATCAGGGCTAAACAGGACTACGGCTGCCAGGTGTATGCCTCTGCAAACGATAATTTACTCCAGAAACTAAACAACATACAATGCAAAGCGCTCAGACTGTGCACGAGGACACTTCCTAACATCTCGATCGAGGAACTACAAATACTAACGGGAGATTTACCACTACACCTTAGACGCGAAGAACATACATTGAGATATGCCACCAGAAACTCAATCCACAAAGACACCAATCCAACTAAACAGACGATCAACAAGTGCAGGATTCCATTCAGCCAGAAACTAGTTCCAAATCCCCCAGCAAGTAAAAAAGTACATACCCTCTGTGATGAAATTGAATTACCAGGAATTCAAGCAGAACAACACAAAATTAACGATCCTACTCCTGGAAAACAACACTCTCAAAATAAACCTGATTGATCAGACATTTGGATCCAAACTACAAAATCCATGGAGAATACTAACAGAAATCCACAAAATCATCAATGAATCATACCCTGGCTACATTAAAATCTACACAGACGGATCCAAGTCGAAAGAACTACAAAGAAAAGCAGCTGCAATTAGTGATACCTGAACAACAAATCGAATTTGGCGCTAGACTCCGGGACAGTTGCTCCATCAACACAGCAGAATTCTGGGCAATAAATGAAGCACTTAAATGGATCAAAAGCCAAAAACACATCCAGTACGTCATTATAACAGACTCTCTAAGCGTACTAAAATCCCTAGAGACTGGCACATCGAAACGTAGAGGCAATATGCTAGAAGAAACAATGCTATCCATTAGAGAGATCGAAGAAAACCAACAAAACATCAAATTTCTATGGGTACCTTCACACATCAATCTGACCGGAAACGACAAAGCTGACCAAAAAGCCAAGCACAAACTCCTGAACTATATAATAGAACCTATAAACTACAGTGTTAACGAGATATATAGCCAGATAAAAATCAGAATAAACAAGAAATTGTAGCAGCTTTGGAAAAATACCAACAAGGGCAGACATTTATTCTAAATACAACAAGAGGTCACCAGAAACATCAAGACACCTAAAGACCTGGAAACCATCGACCTCAAAATCATTAACAGAATCAAAACCAGTAAAACTTTACTAAAAAAACAGCTTTGGAAAATACCTCAACAAAGAACCGGATCGAATTATAAACTGTCCTCACTGCCCTGTACCAGAAACACTGGACCATGTTTTTAATAGCTGTCCCAAATACCACAATCACCGAATTAACTTCCAAAACTACCAAAAGAGGATCGGATCTCCTACAACGTACCCTGAACTCTTGGATAAGGCATTAACACAACCATTGACACCACATATAAAAATATAATATCGTACCTTAAACAAATTAATAAGCATGGACAAATATAAGCAAACCTAAAAATGTAGCTGTAACAACAATAAACAGGAAGGACTATAGCAGCAGGACAAGACTGCTAGCCAAAGGGCAGGTTCATAATGAACTCCATGTAACAACAATAAACAGGAAGGTCTATAGCAGCAGGATAAGACTGCAAGCCAAAGGGCAAGTCCATAATAAACTCAAAATCGTTATATATATATATATATATATATATATATATATATATATATATATATATAACCAAACCAAAACACCAAAAATTAAGTAAAATTAAAAATAATACGAATTTGCAAACGTAACAGGGAACCTAAATAGGAAACAAAAAAAGAGAGGGAGAATTATTTTTTAAAAAAGAAGAAAAGGAAGAAGAGAGGAAGAAGGAAGGGAAAAGAGAAAGGGAAAAGGAAAAAAGAAAAAAAAATAACATAATGATAAAACATAGGTCTGAGTAAAATAAACATCATATATAACTCTACAACTGACCCCAAAAGTAGTACACATAAGGTGGCTAACCCCGCCAACAGGCCCGGCTGCACAAGGCGACAAAGACTGGTAATATATAAAACAAACATCACGAAACGTTAGCTCCCCAACCACCCTAAGACTATAAGGTGACCCAAGCCCAGTCATCAGGCCCCCCGCACAAGGCGGAAATAAATAAAAAACAGATATACAGTTCCCAAATTATCAAACATAGCATGTAATTCCACCATAGTCTCTCAGACCAATTACTATAAATAACATACAAATAAACAAAGGGGCACAATGTAATGGTAAAACTTACCCATAACCATTGAAATTTTGGCACTAAGGACCAGTCGCCAACGTCATGGCCTACAGCAATGGAAGTCGAGTCCAAAACAAAACATATAAATACAGCACAAGCTACAACAGAATGAAGACTCATCAATAGAAGACCAACAGGAGAAAGGGAGAAAAAAGAAGACCAGACATCGACTTTCAATTGCCTAGTTATATGAGGATCTTCCTTTGGCTATCGAAGTATTCCTTCGATAACAGCTCTATCCCCACTACCCTAATCCGATCCTTTAGATTCCACCATCAAAATTCAAGACCTAAAGTAAACAAGGCGTGCCACAAACATACATAGAGTGCCTGACACCCAGCTGATTGGTACTATTTTTGAAATTCAAAAGTACACCATGTACACAAAATTCCAACTTTTGCAAAAGTAGTAATAAAATTATGCAACTAAATGAATTTGAACAATTACACGAGTGGCTTACACACTATTGAAGTAGGAATTGTCCATTAATATAACTGGACTGGATTTGATCATACGCGCTCTGCCGTTTTGGGGCGTACCGCTTTCCGGTGGCGTTTTTGCACGTCCCGCGGGTCCCGTTCCTCCTTTTCCTCGCCTGGACATGCCAAGAATTGAGAAATGCGACAATCGCATATAAAAGCGGGACTGTGGTGGCACCGTTCCCACAGCCCCGACCAAGTGAAAATCCTGACCTTCAGGACTTAACCGGTCGCAAAAGCAACAGTTGCGTAGGCGACCTAAATTCTTTCATTCATTCATTCGACACTTACCACATTACATTTCATTAGTCCCACGGAGCAGCTGAACAGAGTACAACAAAGCGTGGCGCCAACATGGCTACCAGCAGAAATTCCCGCTCCAGTCCTGAGGGCCATTAAGGCACTTGGAAAGAAACAAGCGACAAATTGGAGCTTGCGAGCTGGAGCGAAGAGAACAACGCTTCTCTTAACATAGGATATCAGCACGGGAGTGGACTTAACTAACGAAGCACTGGGAGACTATGGACTTGTTAGAAAGCGTAGCAAGAGGAACCGTATTGAGAGGAGGAAAGAGGCCCGAGCCAGGGAAGCCGACCACTCTCATACTCCGGATAAAATCTTTAACAAGATACCGGGACCCCCAGAGTCGTTACAGGCACCCCAGAAGCTGATAACTTCAACATCCACCCAGATTCAGCAGCATCACATGAAGGACGTGGAAACTCAAACGGACTTCACTACTTCGGAAATCACCCCAGCTCCTGAACAAGAACAGGATACAACAGAAACTGAGGAAACTACACTTGAAATACAAGGATCGGATGAAGAAGTGGACGAAAAAGGTGCTAACACAGAGGACGAAGAGTCAAGCGAGCTCATACAGCGCTACACCAAACTAGGAAGAGCGGAGACCCTGCATAGCGAAAAAAAAGCCTACAATTATGCCTCTGCAGTGAAATACGTGACTTGGCGGAATCTGAACACAAAAAACCCAGGCCAGAGCAATGGCACTTTGGGCAGGGTGTGCTCTCGGACTACTATGGCAAAGCGTTCCATAAGACCTCACCTGGCACACTTATCAATACCGCCATCGAGCTAGGAAACCTGTATGGATTTGTGGCAATTCCTGAAGGTAATTATGAAGAAGAACCACGTACTGCGGCCAAGATATATAAAGAAGAGCTTAGCCGGAAAACCTTCTGGCTGCCGACTTAACAGCCCTTTTAAGGGCTCCTAAATTGCCACATTATTACATGGATTCTAATTTGGCTTAGAATCCCGATTCGATTAAACCACTATACCTGATCTGATCCTTTGAGTACCGTTCAAAATTACAATCTAATTCCTAATATTGACTCAAAATTTCTTATTTAATGTCGCCTAGACAATTTTATCCAAACATTTTTTAGGGACTTTTTATTATGTACGCTGTTGTACTAGCTAACATTCGATGGATAGGAGATAGGAAAAATTCTTAACTGATTAAGAATTAGGCAAATTGCACAGGTGGCTAACACGCTATTGGGTTGATTTTTTTTTTTGGTCCATTAGTATAACTGGACTGAATTTGAAATAAGTACGGACGGGCGTTTTGGGGCATACACGACATCCATAGCTCCGCATCGCATCGGCTGCCGAGACACTTTTCCTCCTTTTCCTCTCTCGGACTCTCGTACATAGACGGAGATGTGGAACACTTTCCACCCGTCCACCCGTCTTAACTCCAGGTGTCCCGATGTGACGTCATAGTCGCCGACCAGTCGCGACTGGCGTTTCATACTGCTTTGGTTGACACCTGCCACATCGCTGTAGACTTCGATCCGGCTTAAACTTGAGTGAGTAGCCATTGACTGGATACCCATTACATTTAACGTGAGTGTGTGCTGGGTCCAATCCCACTCACGAAAGCCTTCCATTCAGGTAGCATGGAACTTATTGTTCCGCTACCTGACGGCTAATTTAACAGCTCTCTTTGAGAGCATTAAAGCCTGGGGGATGAGGCACTGATTCCTTCCCCAAGGAAAATTTAGTAGTCCGCTGTGCGGACATTAACTCGTCGCACATGCCCGATAGGGCGCACGCGACGTTAATCCAAATATCTCTCTCTGACACTTACCACCTACAGACAAATCACCCAACATCGTACAGAAAACATCATCATCTGCGGGGATTTTAATGCACAGAAGGAGCTTTGGGTGAAATAGGAGAGTTAAAAGAGGCAGGTTGGTTGAGGCATGGACTGCTGAAGCCAACCTGACCATCCTCAATGATGGATCTAAAACTAGCCTGGATCCGGAGGATGGTACACTCTCGGCTATTGACCTTACCACATGCTCGCCCAAATTGGCCAAGATTATTGATTGGAAGGTGGATCAAAGCAATACATTAGGCAGTAACCATTTCCCAATCATCATCACCCTGCAGATGGCGGTACAACTCAACCCCATCTCAAAACACCCTAGATGGAGATACGATAAGACAGATTGGGAAACATTCAGAAACACCCTAACCGAAATCAACACAGTGAATTTAGAAAATGGCAATATAAATAAATATTACGAAACCATTATTACCACCATTCATGAGGCAGCTACAAAAAGTATCCCTAAACCTAGCAAGACCCAAATAAAACAAACAGTTCTATGGTGGAATGACCACTGTAAGATAGCGCATAAAAAGAAAAAAGCACTAAATAGGTAAAAACCCGTTAGACTTCCAACACTACAAAGCTAGCGAAAAACACCTAAAACAAATAATAAAACACGCAAAAGAAAAATCGTGGCAAAATTTTACGTTCAAAACTTAACCTTAAATCCAACTCAAAGTAAGTCTGGGACAAAATTAAATCAATCCGGGGAAAAACAGTAAACTCAACCCCCAAAATGTCAGGTGCAAATATTAATCAAGAAAAGCTAATAAACTCGCCAGTCACTTCTCCGATATGAGCAGCAATAAAAACCACACAAGAAATTTCTAGTCACATATGGAAAAAAATGGAAGAAAAAAAACTCAAACATCTATTTAAAGACCTAGGGCCAAAAACATCAAACTTAAATAACAAAATTACACTACATGAATGGGAAATAGCGTTAGGATCCAAAAAAGAAACATCCCCGGGAGAAGACCAACTTGGCTATGTAATATATAAAAACCTACCCGAAAACATCACAACAAACATTCTAAAGCTATTAAATACAGTCTGGACCGTCGGAAAACTGCCCGACAAATGGAAACAAGCTATTGTAATCCCGGTCCCCAAACCTGACAAAGATCCTAATAACATCAACTCATATAGACCCATCTCCCTTACCAACAATATTTGTAAACTTGTGGAAACAACTATAACCAACCGACTCAAACATCACCTTGAAAGCAATAGCCTAATTTCCGAAAATCAGTACGGTTTTAGAAACAATAGATTCACCCCTGACCAACTGATTCTACTAGAAGCAGCCATCAAAATAGCTTTCAACTCAAAAAGGAAATCAGACAGAAGCCTCATAGCCGTATTCCTTGACCTAGAGAAGGCATTCGACCTAGTTTGGACGAAAGACCTGAGAGCAAAACGTAACTATTTTGGAATCACAGGCCGCATGTTTAATTGGATTGAAAACTTTTGTAAAAGGTCGAAAAATTATCAACAGATTAGGGGAAACTTACTCCTTGGAAAACGGCACACTCTTTAACATCATGATAAATGACCATGACCTCAACTTAACATCAAATAAAATAGATATATCTCAATTCGCAGACGACAGCGGCATTTGGAGAGCAGGCAACCCCGCTAGTCACCAAGCAATTGATGAAATTCAGCAAAGTTTAGATAATATAGGGAGATGGGCGGATAAATGGGGATTTAAGATATCACAGGAAAAAAACAGTAGCTGTTATTTTCACCTCTAAACGAAATAACAACTTAATATACCCAAAACTCTACATACAAAATAAAACTATTAACTTTGTCAAGATAGCAAGGTTCCTAGGCATGTTTTATGATGAACACCTAAACTGGAACCAACATATAAACCACCTGACTAAAAATTGCAATAAAAACATAAACTTGTTAAGAAACCTTAAAAGCACTCCTGGGGATCCAATCAAGAAACATTGTTAACTATATATGGAGCTCTCATGAGATCGAAATTGGATTATGGTTGTCCAGTATATAACTTAGCAAATCAACAAGATCTTAAAAAAAACTAGATACTATTCAAAGAAAAGCTCTGATTATCTGCACTGGTACCCTTCCATCCACTTCACTAGACGAGCTCCAAGTTCTCACTGGAGAGCTGCCATTGCAGCTAAGACGACAAGACTCCTTTTTAGATATGCAGCACGTTTAACAATCCACCCAAACATGCATCCAACCAGAATATCCGTACGCAAATGCGACAAGCCATTCAGTCATAAGCTAGTCCCAAATATCCCAGATTATCATGCTGAACCCACGGAATATCCTGACCAAGCCCAGTGTATAAATCATAGATCAATGATTAATACCAAAGCTACCGAACTTGGCAATAAAACTGAACAAGAACTAAAGCTGAAAACCAACATTACAATGGAAATACTTGACTCATACTCAAATTTCGTCAAGATGTACACTGATGGCTCCAAAACAACAGAACCACCCAAATCAGCAGCAGCAGTGGTGATCCCAGAATACAACACACAAATGGGATCCAGACTACCTGATCACTGCTCCACCTTTACAGCAGAATTCTGGGCCATTCTGGAAGCTCTTAAATGGATCAAAAATAAAAACATTAACAAATCAATAATTATTATTATTGACTCACTTAGCGTCATTACATCCATACAATTAAACAACACTAAATCAAGAGAAAATTCCTCAGCAAAACCTACCTTCTACGTAAAGAACTTAACACTAATAAACAGATAGTAGAATTCATGTGGATACCATCCCACATAGGAATCTTAGATAATGAACTTGCTGATAAGATCGCTAAACAAAACTTAGGAGACCCAAATCCTGGCCCCCTTAAACATAGTGTACCTGAAATCCAAAGCATTATAAAAACAAATATCAGCAACAAATGGCAGGAACATTGGAATCAAAATATAAAAGGACGGAAACTTCTGCCTTCCTGAGGGATGTTAACAGAACAATCAAACCACCAAAAGTAAATAGCCCTGAACAAAAAATTATCAACAGAATTACCATGGGCAAGACCAAATTAGCCGGCAGCTTTGGAAAGCACATAGGACCAAAACCAACCACCATCAACTGCTTCCACTGCCAAATTCCAGAAGACCTATATCACATATTCAACAATTGTTCCAAATATATGATAGAAAGAACCAAATTCCAACGTGCACCAAAAAAATTGGATCCTCATTTACATACCCGGAATTCCTAGGAAACAAAAACCCTAACATTAACACAACATACCAGAACGTTCTAAACTTTATTAATGAATCGGGACTTAAAATAAAATTTAAAGTAAAAATTAAGAGGAGAGAAGGAAAAAAAAGAGAAAAAAGGAAAAAGGGGGAAAATAGGGACTAATTGGGTTAAAGGGACCACCCAAGCAGATATCTTGAAATACCATACAGAAGGGGCAGGGAAAGAAGAATCGAGGGTTATGGGAAAAGCTGGATGTCGACAGCGGCGGGACGACAATACCTGTCATACGGCGTACCCCATCTCCTTCGTGATAGCGACTCCTACCCTTCAATGACAATCAAGATAAATCAACATTACATTTTAGAAAGTCAAATAAAACGATTTAATCAACCAATATTAGCAATAGGGCGTTCAAAGAATCATTACATTAACTTAAATAAAAAGTACCACCGCCGAAACCTTGACAGGCCTTATAAAGGGGGCGGGTGAAGAAGAATCGGGGAAAACGGGAAAAGCCGGATGTCGTCCAGGTCGGGATGATAATGCTTGTCATACGACGGACCCCATCACCCTCGTGATAGTGACACTTGCCCTCTCACCACCCCCCACCCCCACCCCCCATTGTCAATCAAGATTAATTAATATCTAAACAGAAGATAACGGTAACTGCCCAACACTAAAACATGGAAGAAAAAAAATTCTGGTTACCACAACCACTCACAGACATGCCTGCCAAAGATCTAAATCCTTATCCAAAACACCCCTCCCCCCTCCTCTTTTTTTCTCTCTTCTCTCTCTCTATTATTCTTTCTATATACTAATGCCATCAAACGAACTAAATAACAACCTTCCCTCTCGTAATTTTCTTCAACCCGAGACGACAGCTATATCAATAAGCAAATATGAGATTACTAGTATTAATAAATACAATTAAGGCCACAAAATTAACATTATAAGGTGGTCAAAACACCCAAGACCATCAGGCCCCGCCGCACAAGGTGGCAAAATAAACTTATAATATGAGCACACTAAGACCCCAAATTAATAAATTATAAGGTGGTCAAACACCCAATGACCATCAGGCTCCGCTGCACAAGGTGGCAATATAAATATACAACTTAAGAAAAATGACCCAAACTAAATAAGTCTCAAGATTGTCAAAACACCCAAGACCATCAGGCCCCGCCTTACAAAGTGGCAACTAAAACACTAAGGAATCTTAAGTAAGAACCCAAAACAAAAGCACATATAAGGTGGTCTGAGAACAGGACCATCAGGGCCAGCCACACAAAGTGGCAAACCTAAATTCAGAAACCGATTAAAACAACTAATATCATATGGCTGTCATCAAAGGTATCCTCACCTGATTAACAAAACAGAAACAGCACAGGGGTTATTCAAAATTATGCAAAACGACAAAAAAAATTTAAGCCGCGATACCGGAGTTACTAGGTACCTTCCTGTGAACCGGAGCCAACCGACCCACCCTCCTACCTCTCCTCTAACAGACATCACAACTAAACGGCGTCCAACACACACATACTATTCTGGGGAGAGTGGCTCCAATTCCGCTCACCATAAGTAACTATACATAAAAATGTGACGAGTGTGGCTCCAATTCCGCTCTCCACAAGTAATTTATTAGCAAGCGGTGGATGCGGGCTCTATTAACTAAATGATTGGCAAGCGTGTTAATTATTCCCGCTAATCATATGTCCCGTGGAGCATTATTAGTGCACCGAAAACGGACAAAATTAACAGCACACCTTATGTGCATAAACGCGTGGGGGATGTGGCTCTCCTTCCTTCCCCTACGAAAATTAAGCAGCCTGCTGTGCATGCACAAACTCGTCGCACGTGCCCAATTGGGCGCACGCGACGTTAATTCAACCAATCAATCAATCATGAAGCTTACTAACTCTAGTAATGCAAATAGAAACAAACTATGAGATAGCATGTAACTATAAATAATAATATTAAACATCAAGTATTAAGGAAATATAATCTAACTAGGATAGAATTACAAACATCATATTAGCACTAACCAATGTCCTTATTATATTAGGATTAAACTGAGAATGCAGCGCACGGGCCTTGGGGATGGAGGGGCCAGGACAAATGACTCAAGACTTATGGGAAAAGCTGGAGATCAACCGCTTAGGGTGTGGTGTTATGCCGGTGCGCATACGGCGTACACTATAACGATTGAAAAAGATGACCCTCCCCCCTCCCCCCCCCCGCGTGATAGTGCGGCTGCAAGCACTCAGTTTAGCAATGTCAATGGTGACAGGTAGTAGACTAATTAGTATCAGTAAATATGACAATATTACACTTTCCAACTCCAGCAATGCGTATAGCAACAAACTAGGAGATATCATGTGACTATAAATAATAATATTAAACATAAGTTTTAAGGAAAAATAATCTAAGTATAATAGAATTACAAACATCAAATTAGCAAGAATCGCTGGTTGGCATTATAAACAAATACACATAATATATCTATTAGGACTTGGTATACCGTCTACTAAAAGATGGATGAATTAAGCATTATATATTAGAAATAAAAAAAAATAATATTATAAATCAGCCAAAGCCCAAGGCTAATATGGCCAGCCACACAAGGTGGCACTAGAAACTAGGAATATTAATAACGCAGGGCCCCAGATTAACAACTATAAGGTGGTCAATAGTCCAAACCATCAGGTCCCCCGAACAATGCCGACTAAATAGATAGGATATATTGAAATAAACATGGCATAATTGGTAAATTACTATGAAACCTGGTCCAGTAAACTAAGAGATATAAGGTGGTTCAAATCCAAAACCATCAGACCCTGTAATATTACTTGAATCGATTTAAAACTTAAATATAAACTATGTGAATAACTAATATCTAGTAAAACCCACTGGCGGATCTCACATTTTGGTCTACTCAACAATAATGTTCATCGGTACAGAGAGTATATATTCAAAATTCCTTCAAGACGACAAAAATTATACATTGGACAAAGGGGTGCAAGATTGATTACCACTGGATAAACGGGCACTTACGTGACGCCCATGGCGCTTTTCTCGGACCCTGATCTTCCTTGCCATTTCCGGACATGATATCATATTAGATGGTGCAGACTGTGTTAAGATGAGTATGTGTGTTACGATTCTCACTCATCGAATGTCCCGTGGGGCTTTAATAGCCCAGGAGTCTGACATAATTAAAAAGCATACGGTGTATACATAAAAGCGTACAGAAGGTGGGACTAATTCCCTTCCGTACGAGCAACTAAATTTCCAGCGGTGCTGGAACTAACTAGACGCACATGTCCAAATGAACGAAAACGTCTCTAATTAAATCGAACGAACGAACGAACGTTCGCGCCATTCAAAATTGAATAAACGAAGATGGCAAGCAACAATTTAGACAAAATGATGATGTTGCAAGAGGAAGTGGATGATCTGGTAATGGTGGAGGAAATGCTTGACAGGCTGGAGTATGGATCTTACAGTCCCCACCGAGTCAAAATGGAAATTAGTAATTTGAAGAAGGCGAAGGAAAGGCTAAGAGACCTGATAAAACAGGAAAAGGAGGAGAAGGAGGACAAAGAGGAAAAAGAACAAATGAGAGCATACAATGCTAAGGTTCTTAAAGAAGAGAAGAATGAGAAAAGGAAACAAGAGGAGAAGGGGGAGGAGGAGGAGGAGAATGGCAAGAAGAAGACGACAAATGTAATGGAGAAGATGTGAAGATGGGGTAGAAGAAGAAGGGAGGAGAGAAATTAGAAGAAAGTTAAACGGCCCTTTTCAGGGTCACTCCATTGCCTCGAAAAGATATTTATTCTGTCTTTGCCATATTGATGTATTTGTTTGTTTGCCTAAGTCTATGTCAATGTTTCTAACCCTGTCTCTAACACTGTCTCTATGTCTATGTCTCTATATCTGTCTCTATTTGTCCCCAGAGTAACACGTATTCGTCACCCATGTTAAATTCCTATTGTTCGTAGACAGTCCCGATCCATTGTCGCTTATACATTCCCTATGTTCAGTTTCCCTTGTCCGTAGAGTATCCCACGCATGTTAAATTCCACTTGTCCGTTGGGTACAAACACCCAAATTTAACACTTAAGTCCCCATTGTTCGTAGGGTATCCCCACTCACTACTTGCAACACATCGGTAGTGTTGCTTTCAGATCGACCAAAGGAGTCAAGATACAATTGAAAGCAAAAACTTCGCGTGAGAGTGGTTATTAAATGATGAGTAAAGTAATTCATTACACACATGGAACACGTTTCGAATGTATAGTATATGCAGGGCCTTAGAGAGCTATCACGGGCCCTGGGGTAAGAAACACCCGGGCCTCTCCTAGTTCTTGTTCAAGCAAATTGTTTCTTTTATATAATTAAAAAGTGGTGTTCGGACCGGGTCCCTTACGGGCCCAGGCCCCGGGGATATATCCCCGGTTGCCTCCCCACCCCCTTGTCGGCCCTGAGTATATGCTGAACATACTTCTGGGTTAAGACAATTATCATGGAATTGGGGTGGGTGGGTACAGTCTACGAACCATGTCACCGTGTTAACTTGTAGACGGCGAGTGGGTATTCTCAAACAGACTTTTTCGTCTTTACTAAGAAACATGAATGCCTGTAGCTGCAAATGCTGTTTCAGATGGATTATAATTGTACAGAATAACAAGGTAAATAATAATAATTATTCATGACTGCTGAAGACTAAACAAACATACGGTAAGTATCGTGTTGTATCGATTCTCCGTCTCTTGTAGCGATATGTGTATCGTATCAGGAAAACTATCGATGCATCGATATATCAATGAATCGTTTCACCTCTACGTTCTTGTGTCTGAAACAATTTATAATCACTTACCTTTATGGATACAACAATTTATATTGCTTTATCTCCATTGATACGACAATTTACATTCCTTTATCTCCATGGATACATCAGTTTATATTATAAAAATGTTGCATGCAATTATACTTCATTTACAACAACATTGGTAGATAATGGGATATAAATCCCTTGCTGTAATGACGAGTTACAGTGTGTTACGCACAGAAATGGTTGAGAAAGCTTTATGTGAGTATTTCCTACAGTGAAGCTTAATACTGTCACGGGGTCGAGATGTAATTGTTTCTGTTTGGTATTTTATGGAAAGACCGACGGAGCTGATAATTATGTGAAAACAACAAGAACAAGTAGATATTTTGAATTCTTAATTCAGATTATTATTTTGTATGCAAAATTACGTGTGTTGGAAACCTTCAGATAGAGACCTTAATCCGAATGTCAGAAAAACCATTGATCAGACTGCAAATGTTTGTGGACTGTGTTTTAAATTATTGCTTACTATGTGTGAGTTCAGATTTTGGTGAATGCAATGAAAATGGAGCGAACTAAATATGAATCTATCAAATTAGAGCACAGATAACTCAGTACATAACTTTATTAAATAGTTAACAAACTAATAATTTAATAAAGAAATATTTTCAGTGACATTGTCAAAGCTACCTGAACGAGTAATATAACTGAGAAAGACATGTAGACAAACAGTCAGATGGAGAAACAATGAAAGTAACCAAAGTAATGCAACGTCCTTTGAAATGTAAATACCTTAATATTATTGTCATGAAAAGACGAATAAGAAAAAGAGAACGGTATGGCCACTCATTCTGATATTAAAGTAAATTCAGCTATCTGATTGAATGTCTCCAGCTGAAGGGGGGGGGGGGACTGGAACATCATTATAACTATGTTCCTCGTGTTTTCCTCCCTTGAAAAGTAGTTAAATGGAAGTTTTAAGAAAAATACCTTTAAAACTGGCACAAAATCTCTGACTGCAACTACCTTCTATGATGTGGGACGGCAGAAAGGCAAAACAGCCAGCAAATAATATGGAGTTTTGTTGTTATTGATGGTTTGACGGCCTTGGATACACCTGATGCAACGCCAACTAGGCGTCCTTTTATACCCATGGAAACAATGGCCGGAAACCAACCAACCGAATGAACTTGGATTTTAGGCTTGGTAACAAAAGTACATACGAAAAGAACGGAGCGTATCTGAATGATAATCCAGTTGTACATACAGTTGTTTTTCCTATATGGTCTCTACATTTGTTTTTTAGTACTTGTCACTGCGTCCAAATCTTAATAAACCATACGTTAATCTAACATACCATTAATGATGAACTCACGGTGAAGTTTTTATTATAGGTTATCAATCATTATCGATGGACTGTAAACAAAGCAAGGTCACATATTTCACTTCAGGATCAGCATCAATGCCTCATTACTCGCTGTGCACTGACGCATAATGCACGCAGACGACCACATCACATCGCTCATATTCTAAAGAATAAACAATTACCTTTAAATGCTTAAATTTAGCTATTGTATGGCTATCAAAATGAAAGAAGAAGAAATGCTTTAAAAATAGACTGTGACTACATTCGTGGACAATGAACCGAAATTAATAATTGTGAACCGAGTCGTATCAGTCCAACTTATTTATGACCAATTTTTAGTCAAACGTTCATATTTGCTTCCCACGCCATTTTTCAACATTACACACGAAGTCTTTTTGAATTTCAAAGCAAACAAGATGTCAGAAATTGTTTAGTGCTGGTGTTGCACAGAGTGCAAGTTTTGGGCCAAGTGCTCTTGATAAACCAAAACTAAAATTGCTATATCTTTCTTAACTATAGAAATTTTTCAATGCAGTAAAACTTTTATTGCAATAAAAGATATGTTCTGTCTGAAAAGTTTAATTGAAATATAAATAAGCATTTAAATTTTGAAAATTAAATTTTAACGAAAATTTTAATTTTCATATAAATTTTATAATTAAAACTACAAATTTTAGACAGGAAAGGTGACTTAATGAATGGTATTTAAAACAAATAGTTGCTTGGATCTGTACACCTTATAACTTTTTGTCTATGGGTAGTGAAGTACGGTGAAGCTAAAAGGTGCTAGATAAGGAGATTTCAAAATGATGTGAAGGGTGCAAGCACAGGAAAAAGACATTAAACTTAACACTAAAAAATGTGAAGCAATGAGCATGTATTAAAGTGACTGTTCATCCAAAAAATTTAGGAAGTTTCTAGAAGTAAGTGTATCAGATAATGTTCAGCTATTTACACGCTAAATAACTAATAACGTACACTAGCTATCACAATGTGTATGGCCAGGTGGGGATGGTAAGCTTTGATCATTGGTGCAACAATTGTACACAACAGTATACAGGGAAGTTAAGTGACAATGTACTAAATTTAAAGATATTACCATAAGTAAGCTAATTCATGATGGAAATAACAAATTTGGACATTGCAAGTGAATACAGCCAATTAAGTGCCTCACAGATCAACTACATGTACTAATAGATCCTATATCATCAACTAAATCAACTAAATATGAAATTCTAATCCTCAAAACTTTGTAAACAAGGAACGAACACCGCTCCAGTGGCCTAAGTGGTTAGGGCGTCCGCCTTGGATACGGGAGGTTGCGAATTCGAACCCCGAAATTTAGTACATTGTCACTTAACTTCCCAGTCATACCAAAGACTTATACAACAAGGTACTAGCAGCTGCCTCGCTTGGAGCTCAGCATTAAGAGGTTAGTGTTAGGCCTGGTCCGCCTGGTGCCAGGATAATGTGACTGGGTGGGACATGATGCTACATGCCTGCGGCATGATGCCCCAGTCCTAGACATCACTATAAACTGCCACACTGTATGTACATCTTTGCGATATGACTGAAAAACTGTTAAAGCAACGTTAAAGATCCTAATCACATAATGCCTAAAGTAACATGATTAATGAGAATCAGATGTCAGCTTATGCCACAATGCCACACTTTGATAATCAGTCTGTTGACCAAACTGAGCAATAACAGGAATGCATTTTGTGTTAGACTTACTTCATTTTGCTCTTTTCTTACATCCACGGTAAATAGACCTGGGCAAAGTACATCGTATCCCTTTGACCTTCTTTATAGTGACTTCTGCGAAGGTTTTATCTCCATTCTCTCGTTAAGTACTATATAACTGTGTTTATAAACAATTACTGACAGACATACAAACAGATATGTGTCACTCACATAATCAACCCATCATAAGCATATAAATTAACTGATAGACCCATACTAAATAGTACAAATAACATTAAGGCACAATATGAACTGGAAAGAAACTTCAAGTGTTTTGAATAAAGGCCTCATTCTCTTTTCCAAAGATATTTTCTTTGACAGAAGTTTCAAAACAATACACCACTTGTATAAGGTGTAGGAATATTTCCATGCTGATAATAATGAGTAAGGACCCCGCAGACTCTCTATAAATGTGATCTTTCTTGTACCTAAATTTTAAAATTTTAAATTCGATAAAGAAAGTAAATTTTAATTGTTTAATTTTTAATTTCACATATCTATTTTTAAAGCCAGTATACACATCATATAAACTTTCGTGAGTCTGTCTTTAATGATAAACTTGACATAACAATTTAAACTTTTATGGAAATGATACTGACACGACTAAGATCACAATCATTTTTCCTATATAGTCTCTTCATTTGTATCTTAGTACAGAACTTTGGAATGTGTCCAAATCCTAATAAATTGTATGTTGACCTAAAATGAACTCCTGGTAAGGTTTCTACAATACTTACGAGGTTATTTCTCTATATGTGGAAATGGCAGAGCAATTTTCTGTTGAAAGTGATGACGGCGGAGGAGTAAACAATTATAAAGTTTTGAGCTCAGGTTTCATCAAGTCAGATAGAGTGGTGATACATCAACTCACGAGCTTACGCACATGCGGAACTGGTTTCTATGGAACACGTGTCTGTTTATAATATGAAAGGCAAGTGTAATAATAATAATGAGGACTTTGTATAGCGCCTAATCTTTAGAAGCTCTAAGCGCTTTACAACATTTGACAACACTTAAAAAAATACATATATAATGATATGATTACAAAAATAAAAACAAACACCACGAAAGTAGAAACAGAAAATATGCTGTAAATATTTAAGGAAAGGATACATTATTAAGTCTTTAAGTCTGTTCTTGCAGTTGAAATAGGTGAGTTTTAAGAGCGCTCTTGAATGAGATCACTGTGTCTTTGTGTCTAAGTGCAGTGGGCAGTTCGTTCCACGTTGCTGGGCCCTG
>JAECUM010020926.1:0-13610 GCA_016617855.1 Megalonaias nervosa
AAAGAGAGAAGGTCATTGACTACTTTCAGAAGAGTAGTTTCAGTAGTGTGGCAAGGGCGATATACAGACTGTACATTGCTAAAAAGACTGTTTGAATTCAGATGAGATACAAGTTGGGATAGAACAACTTTTTCTAAGATTTTTGACATGAATGGCAGATTAGAAACTGGGCGGTAGTTCTTTAAATCATTATGGTCGAGTGTTGGTTTCTTCAGCAGAGGCTTTACAATGGCAGTTTTGTAAAATGATGGGAATTCGCCAGTTGAGAGAGAGGTATTAATAACATCAGTTTGTGAAGGCAGTATTGGATCCAAGCACTCTAGCAGCAGAAATGAGTGTTAGTGTATGTTTTCGTCCCCTCATACTCCGACCAATCTGGCTACCATAGCAGCAATGAAATAATGAACCTCAACCGGCATAGCCTTGAGAATCACTAGGTCTTACTTGTAGCCTTAGGTGTCAACCCCTTGAGATGAAAACCTGTACGACAGACCAATAAAAACCTTACAAAGACCAAAAAAAACTTACATGAAAAAAATGTATTCATACATTATATAAAATCAACAGTTTTAAAACAACAAATGCTACACACAAAGTATTTTTACCCATATTTACATAATTATTTACATTTCTGAAACTTTATTTCATTCTTTTTACTTATAACACTATCATCCTCCTGCTTCGGCTGAGCAAAGAAGCTTTTGATGGATGCTCCCTTCATTTCAAAATTTCTTTCATGCAGTTTTGTCCTCAAGTGTTCCTCCAGCTCATATATGCCTGATGCTACCACTTTAATGTCTTTACTGCATATTTTACAAAAAGCATATGAAGATCCTAACTTGGATACATCTACAATGCCAGGGAAGACTTTAATCCAATCAGTCTGAAACTTGCCATGACCTCCATCATTGTCTTCAAGCTTGCATTTCTTTGAGTTAGATTCAGCCATTTGATGGATGGAATGTTTCAACTAGATGAAAGAAAAAAAAAAATTTAAAAATTTAGATTTGACATGTGATATAGGAAGATCTCCCAATTACAAATGTTTTATGAATTTATATTTTTCCCCATAAACCCCAAGATAATATGCCAGGAGCTGTCCAAAAATAGAAATCTAGAAATAAAAAAAATTGTCAAAGTAGCAGTCCAGAAGTTTATACCTCATAAGCTGTTGATCGTTTCTATTAAAAATGCATATTTGGTGTTTGAAAAGTTGTGAATTTGCTATATGGTGTGCCAATTTTGGTCACAAACTTGATATAAATTGGCGTTGTTACATATTTTCAAGCCACGAGAATGATGTCACTCAGTATCTGTACTACTTCCGCCATTATGGCAATGCATCTTCCTGTTTGCATTACGTATCTGACAATCTCAATTCAAAACTATGACAGCACGATCAAATGCAGGTGCTAAATTCTGCGGACTATTTATTTTTAATTAGTATATTGTTAAAAATTTTAATAAATCGACTTTATCTATGCACAGGAAAGTCGGACGAATTATGGTTACACCAACATGACTGCCACACTGTGTAAAGTATGAAAATTGATGTAAACTTTATGCATTTGATAGTAAAAAGTATAAATAATAAAATAATTATGCATAAAATAAGAAAACATACTTACTACACAGGTAATTAGTCAATATTAGAAATCCGAATGAGCGTCGAATTTCAGAGCGATAAATGACAAGATCTTCTCACACAGGAGTTGAATCATGAAAGAAACTCGTTTCGTTATCTAAGGAAAAGTGTGTTTTTGAGTATGATTTGATTGGTTGTTTCGGGCCACCCTGATCTTGTTGAATTCTCATTCTAAAAAAAATTATGCCCAGAGTCCCAGATGCACACAAAACAAACAAAAAAAATCATTATTTTTTTTTTTTTACAATTTTGTATGAAAAAAACGTACAAAACTGTTGTACAGCTGTACACTGACGAAAAAGGAAATAAATGTACAAATTACGGGTAAACCGTACAAGTTGACACCTATGCTTGTAGCTGACTAGTTCATTAGAGTGTGATTTTTTAAAGCTCATGCTTGTGAGATACCAAGTCAGGAGCTTCTGCAATTATTGATGGTAATTTGTTCCAAGTCTCAATTGTACATGGAAAGAAGCTGAACTTTAATCAAAAGTGGGGTGACAATGATCAGACAAAAAACTCTAGCTATATCTAGATGAATTGAAAACTTTGTCTTTAACAATTAAGTTTACGAGCTTATTTTGCAGTACCATTTCTATTATACTTTTCAGTTACGTTGTAATGGTACTGAGATTTTGAAAAAGAAAAATTGTCATGCTTATCGAGATGAATTAAATAATGTATCTTGACTTTCCTATCAAAATATAAACCATGGTGTGTATGCTTGTATAGAATGGATCATTTAACTGCTTCAGAAAATGAAGCCACTCTGATCTGAACAGGAAAGTCTCTCATTGAGCATGTCCTTGAACTTCAGACATTTTTCTGTAGACTGTGTTCACTTTTGTAAGAAATGTGAGACAAAGTGAGGTAACTTTTTTATATGCATGATGACCAAGCACAAATGGCCAATAGTCCAGTTTCACAGTACCTGAAAATAACGCTCTCAGGTTGTCACGCAAAATCTTGAAATTCCAAAACTTGGCACTCACAGCAGGGAGATATACAAACAAAATATCAGAACATGAGAAGTATTTCAATTAAAACCTGGAGAATTTACAGTGTGTGACCGTCAAACAGTTAAAAGAAATCTTAAATTTGAACAATGATAGCGTCAGCATACCTATGCCGTAATTTGCAGGACGTCTTGCAGTTAAGTGGTAGATGTAAGTGTGATGTTGACATCGAACATTTCACCATGTTTATGGCTCTCCAAAAATGCTGAATTGAATGGAGAAATTTATCAGAAATGAATTTCCACCATGTTTATGACTATTTAGAAAAGAAAAGCAGTGATGAAATGAACAATTTTGAAAAAAGGAATTGCATTTTCATTTTTCGCTGAAAGAAACGACTTCGAGATTGAAGTTTCAAGGAACAGAGACTTCATTTGTGTATGGAATAATTTTATTTCAGTTAAAATACCAAAACTAATGATAAATGTTTTGTTTTTTTCAAATTAAAATACACAATTTATAGAATAATGTTATTTTAATTAAAATACCCAAACTATAGAATAATGTTTTAATTAAAATACCAAAATTATAGAATAATGTTATTTTA
Organism: Megalonaias nervosa; assembly: GCA_016617855.1. Classification (NCBI taxonomy): domain Eukaryota; kingdom Metazoa; phylum Mollusca; class Bivalvia; order Unionida; family Unionidae; genus Megalonaias; species Megalonaias nervosa. The sequence continues at coordinate 3,209 of JAECUM010020926.1, forward strand.
AATTAAAAGACCAAAACAATAGAATAATTTTATTTTAAATTTAAATTGTTTTGATAATTATCAGACTCTGATCCAGGATTCTGAAAATGGGTTTAAGTTGGTATTTTCAGGGTTTGAAACTAACATTAGTCCATTAGTCAGATTAGTAGATTTTAATATAGACTAAAATCTGTACATTGTTATTAGTTATTACTCTAATGGAACATAGGAAAATTTAAATTTTAATTTAAGTTTGAATGAAAGGGTGGGGATGGGCTGCTGACTTCTGAATCTGCAAGGACTGTGATTGTTTTTCCGATTTGTCTAAACTTCATACTCCTAAACATGCTTTGATAGATAAACTGTACATACCTCAAAATATGATTTAACAAAAAAAATTAAAACTTTATAAAAGGAGTTGCTTAAATTTGCTTAGTGCAAAATAAGATAAAATAAATTCTCAAACAAATGGTTTGTATAAAACCAATTTCTAAGAGATGTTTTTCATTTGCTTGGCTGTGTTATTTTTTTTAAACATTGGAGAATAGGTTTTTTATTATTATTATTATTATTATTATTCTGAACACTCATATTTGTTTATCAATACTGTAAGTACATGTACATGATGTCATGATATTATTTAGACTTTCCAATGGCGATCTCCACTTCCAAGTCAGTATAAAGAACACTGACCTAGCAGTGATTGCCTCGTTTTGATTTTTAGCGATCAATATCAGGAATGGCAAATCATCCTAAATGCGTATTGTGAAAGGGGTCTTTTGTAAATACTATTCATGATATTACATCACCTAGTTAAATCCATTACTGTGCAGCTTTTCTGATGTTTAAAGCAGGCATATACAATCTGTGGCCTACATGCTGGGAACAAGAATGTCCCAACTGCTTGTTAGGGATACAGTATATAATACTGGCAGTTCTTGACATAAGGATAAAATCTACTTATAACTAATTTTTGGAAAAATTAAAAATAAACCATTAAGAACTAGGAATTTCATGTTTGCCTCTTCCAGTTTGTCGATGAGAAGTTATCACGGAAGATTTTAGAGCAAGCAAGGGCGCAACAGGAAGAGTTAGAAGAAGAGCATGGAGCTGGTGCAGGCTTCAGCAAAGACAAGAGACCCAAGACAGTCCGTCTTGGTCATGGGGCCTCGGCTGATGCAGATGATTCAGAATCGGATGAAGAGGAATTAGATGAAGATGATGGATGTTATGAGAATATTGTAAGTCAAATTAAGTGATAATTTTGAGTTGAAATGTAATTTGGTAAATGTTTTATATATTTTCAGTCCTCAGTATTGATCACATGTTCATAATGAATGTTAGCTCTTCTAGCTTTTGACCATATAGGTGCCTTGGGTGGTAGAGTGGTCTGTGGTGCTCATATTTACAGATCATTGACATCTCACCTGTGTGAGTTCAAATGTTCAGCTCAGCTAACATGGGTATGTGAGAAAGCTTGCCAGTAGCTTCATGTGGATCAGTGGTTCTTCTGGGAGTTTTGCGGTTTTTTTCTCCACCAGATATACTAGCTGCCTTGAATATCCTATCGTGCTGAAAAAAGGCATTAAGCCCATAACAACAACTTCATGGACCAAAAAGAGCTTATGAGATAGTCTTTCACTTGTTATCCATCTGTCCATTAGCACAAGTTTGTTGTCACTCCTTGAAGGATTGTGATGAAACTTTACATGCACACACCTTCACCCTAAGGTCTAGTTGACCAAAACGAAAATGGTGCCATTCGGACATGCAATATGGCATCCATTTTGAAAATCTTGTTATCACTTGTCCTGCTGAATGGATGATAATATGTACATGTGGTTTTCATCGATAGACTTTCTATGATGTCTAGTTGGTCCTAAATGAAAATGGCACCAATCTGAGGTCCAATATGGTGCCTTGACTGACAAAATGTTGTTATTATAACTTCTTCTAAATGGAAAGTCATACAAACATGAGGTAAAAGGTTTTGTATGAGGTCTAGCTTATTCTAAATGAAAATGATATTGATGTGTTGTCTAGTATGGCCACCACACCAGCCATCTTGGAAATCTTGTTATTGTTACTGCTCCAAAATTATATCATCTGGTTGGTGCTAAATGAAAGTGGGCTGACCATAGAAGTCATCTTCAAAATTTTGTTCATGTAACTCCTCCTGAATGGATAGTCATATTGATATGGTGTTTTCACGAGTCAAATTCTTGTTATGTCTAGTTTGTTCTAACTGAAAATATGGCTGCCACAATGTTTGTTCTAAATGAAAATATGGCTGCCACAATGGCCATCTTGAAAACTCTATTACCATTACCTGTATTACCTGAAGGATGATCATATCAACATTGAGTTTTCATAGAAAGATTTCTTATGATGTATAATTGGTCCCAGATGAAAATGATGCCTATCTCTATGTCCAATGCAGCAAACACAACAAGCATCTTGAAGTCTTGTTATGGTTAATTTTGTGAACGAAAAGTCTGATTGACATGATGATTTCAGTGGAAAGTTTCTAATGACAAATAGTAGGTCCTAAATGTAAATGGCGCCACTCACATCCAGTGTGACAGCTACTGTCTTGAGAATCTGAATATCACTAATTGATATCAGCATGGGGTTTTTACTAAAAGACTTTATTGTGATGTGCAGTTAGTCCTAAATGAAAATGGTGCTGCTCAGATGTCCAATATATTCACCTCACAATGGCCAACTGGAAAATCTTAAGATGGCTGCTTCTTACAGATGGCTGGTTATATCGACATTGTGCTTTTACCAGAAGACTTCTCTAATGTCTAGTTGGGCCTAAATGGAAATGATGTATAACTGATGTCCAGTATCTAATATTGCCAATATGGCAGCCATCTTGAAGACCTTGTTAATTGCATATAAACAGTGTGGTTTTCACCAGAAGAATTTTTATAATGTCTTCTTGTTACTAAATTATAATTGCTATCTTGTTATCGCTACTACTTATAAATGGAAGCCATTTTGAATTGGGGTTTTCATCAGGATGGTTCTTCTGGTGTCTACTTGGTCCAATCTGACCCCTTACTATGGCCATCATGTTGGCCTTGTTGAAAATCTTTTTAACTGTTTTCCTCCCAAATGGTTGGCTATATCAACATTGGGTTTTACCAATATACTTCTTATAAAATCGGGTTGGTCCTTAATGACAGTGGTGCCAGTCATACATCCAATATGCCTACCACAATGGCTGTCATGAAAATCATGTTGCTACTCATCTAGAATGGTATGGGGGCTTAACATAATGTCTTCTTGGTCCTAAATAAAAATGGTGACAGTCAGACATCCATTACATCCAAAACAACAGCTAATTTGGAAAACTTGTTATTACAGAAGAATATCAGAGATGGATTCAACAATCAGCAGATAAAAGGAAGAAATGATCTTATCATGAACTCCAGGAATTTCTTTTCAGCCAGAGGAATATTAGAGGGATTCTATCTAAAAAGAAAATTATTTTATTTGTATGATATAGGTAACAAATTGGGTGTCACCTCTATCTGCATGGGTTCGAGTCTGGGGCTCAACCAATGTGGGTATGTGAGAAAGCTGGCAGTAGCTTCCTGTGGGTTGGTGGTTCTTACCAAGGTTTTCCAGAGTTCTTCCTCCACCAGTTATATTGACCACCATATATAGCCTATCTTGCGCTGAGAAACCAACCAACCAACAAATAAGGTTTTCATGTAAATTGATCAACTGTATTGCCATTGATGGCTATTTAAAACATTGTTTTCAAAATTCAGATATGGAGAAAAACTTCTGTTAATTTTTTGATGCAGTTTGTGAACCTAGTATGTATAAATTACAAATCCACATTTCCAGAACAATTTATTCTAACATAATTTCTACAGATTAGTGCAGTTCATGTAGAGTGGTATGCAAGATACTGGCTGAATTACCTCCCTTGATTAAAGCTTTGTTTATTGATAAGTGTGATGTCACAGCTGTACAAACTGATTATTTATTACTGTTAATCCTTCCAGGAAGTATTATCAAGGGCTTTGTGAGTTCCCTACACTACATATTTTGTTCCAAGAATATTACAGGCAATCAAATCACGATGAATCAAATTAAACTCTGAGAAATGACACCAATGCAGGCAAAATCTGAAAGCCCAAGTGGTGTTAAAATACTTTAAGATAATAAAGGGTTCAGTGGAAGGAAACACATTAAAGTTAGTAACAAGGAAAGTAGTCACCGTTTGAATTGTTGGTAAAGAAATTAAAATACACACATTTATTCATTTTGATTTAGACAAATTTAGAATGGATAAAAGTAGATATTTAATAGAACCTGATGGTGATTATTTACAGAAAGGTATTATGTTCAGAAAAAAGTAGTGACTGTCTCAGTTGACTTCAACTCATTTAGGATTTATTATTGAAAATTATGTGAAGGAAATGTTGAATTTTCTTTTGTTTCCAATACACTTAATTTGAGTATGCATTTTGTATCATTCTTCCTGACAGTTGTCATTGTTGGCTTCATGCATTTTTTAATTAAGACCATTGCAGTAGCATTACTAGATAGTTATTTCTGTTTTATAATTTTCTCCAGGCACTTGTTTATTTCATTACCTGTAAATAAATCCCTTTTCTAACTGTGATTACTACTTGATTGAGTTGTTGTTCTTATGCTGCATCACTTCTACACCTGTTAGGGGGAGATAATGTATGCTACAAACTTGGTGAAGGTAACATTTTACCTTCAGTAATTTCAAAATATTGCGATGCAGTTGTTGAAGAACATATATTACATTTTCAGGTGCTGAGCATTAAAAACAAATATTACAGAATGCCTACAAATTTGACATTTATTCATTCACCTGAAGAGATGGTAGAATTTTCACCCGAGTAGATGAAAACAGGCCCTCATTTTTTTCAAATCTAAATTTGCATGTTTTTGATTGGTTATGTGTATAAAGGACGTTGTTTTAGATTTGCTATTTTGTATTAACACACAGAGGGTTAAAACTGGACTTTTGTCTGCCCATGGTTTAAGCTACCTTGATGCTAGTTTTTGCAAAGCTTAAACTGTCATGTTGTTACTTAGACCAAACTGATTTGGCTCTTTTAAGAGAAGACTGAAAATCTGGGCCTGAGAACTGAACCTTGTATGACAATTCTTTGACCAGAAAAAATTGTTCCTCTTAATTTGTTCCTTTTTTGATATGGTGTACATTACTTCGTATAGCATTTGAAAACTTAGTCTTTGCCATTTCAGTTAAGATCTATGGTAAACTGTAGTGATGTTAAAACTGGTGGAAGATAGTCCCTACCCCATGCTTCATTGGTAGAATGTACAGTAGTCCCCCTCTTATACGGCCACCCCTTTTGCACCCGGAAAGTGGCCTTATAAGACGGGTGGCCTTTCCAGAGGGGGAATAAATTTTTTGTGAGAAGTATATGTAATGTACGCAGTAAGAAAGCTACTTTCTTCAAAGCATTTAATATCTTCGTTTAAAAGTAACATTAATTATTGAAAGGTTCTTCTTGTTATAATAATAGACTTATTTCAACTGAATATGCATTAATAGTTCTTATTCTTGGCATAAGCATGATATGCGAGCGGGTGTTGTTGTCATGCACATTGCAAAACCATTCAAAAACGTCATTTTAAATATTGGTACATACATAATTCTCTTTCCATTTGCTTCATTTTCTCACTGCTGCTGAATAACCTCCTTATCAGTTACAATGTTGTTTATTTAAGTCTTTTCAACAAAAAATTGTTTTATTCGAGTCTTTTCTATCTAAAATCGTTCAGCAAGTTCCCCCTCCCTACCTCACCTGATGTCGTCGAGTAGAATAACCGACTTTTTTCTAAAATAATTGTCTCCATTTACATGATGACATGTTAATGTTTGGTAATGATTTATTCAGATGTTGCTAACTGTATGTGATTTAATTATGCAGAAAAAACTTTTGCAGAGCGGACGAAATGCCTTCTTCATAAAGGAATGTGTTGTCACGTGATTTTTCGGTCTTTGTCTGGTACACTATTTTGTTCATGGCTAATTTCTCTCTGTGTGTGTCTGCAAAAATCTGTTTTTAGACTATGCTGACCCTGTTATGATCTTGACAATTACGTCTGGTTTTAATCATCAGTGTTGCCAACTTCAAGACTGATAAAACAACTTTTCTGCATTTAAACAAAATGCCATGTGTTTTTTAAAGGCAGCGATCTTGTCACATGATTCATTAGTCGCAGTCTGGTACCCTATTTGTGTTTACATTTCTTTACACTAAGTGAGAGAAGCCAAAATGGCTTCGATATGTACGCAGATTTGATCTGAACAATAGCACCTCACGGCCATTAGGATTTGTAATCATGACATTTATTGTCAGTAGTAATAGTCACTAATTATGAAAGTGAGCAAGCTCAACATCTTACTAAGGGAAGCCATAAAGGCTATCAAACCATTTTCCCACTGACTTGTGTATTGTACACCAATACCGCCACTTCTCAGCTGTTACTACTGTTCAATAATTATAATCTTAACAATTATCAGAGCGACTAAACCTCATGATAACACAGCAGTAAGGCTAATCGGATTACGTGTACTTACCTTTTTGTATGGATTAAAAGTTGAGTCTTTCTCGGCTTTATGGAATAAATGTGGCTTCTTGTGAGGCGTAAATGATATAATATTAACCTTAGTGGCACATGTACTTTAGTCAACACTTCTTTCATTAACGAAAAACTGACATCGGGAAACAGAAATCGGATTACGTAACACACATTATGAATAAAATTGGTTCTGGATACATATTACAAAATAAAATGCGGCCGCTTGTGAGGGGTAAATTTTATATTTTTGCACTAATATGCTGGCCACTGGTCGTGTTAGCGGGGTGGCCTTTCGTGAGGGGTACTTTTGAAAACAAATTCGTCGGTGCCATTGGATTCTGGCCGTAAGGAGCGGGTGGCCGCTGGTCAGGGGGGCCATTCAAGAGGGGGACTACTGTTTTAAATAGGTTTCTTGGGACTATTTTTCGAAAAAGTCCAATAATAAAATTTTATAAAAATTTGATAGTGAAACAATGAAATGTTAAAGTGCACGATACTGGTGGCTTTGTGGAATGCAACTCTCCATTGTTTAACACAGTCATATAGACGGAATTTTAGAGTTCTCACCAAAGATAGTGATGGTCAGAAGCAATCCATGAGTCCTTATTGAATCCATAGTGATCTGATTATGAATTATTTTCATACTGAAGTTGTTTACATGTCTAGGGAAAGTTGTTCAGGATTGTATCTTTTGTAATGACTTCTGCAGAGGAGTATACATTTAATTTTTGTTTTAGTCTGTGATGTAAGCCATGACATTTCTCATTTGTAGAAATTGTCAGACCTATTCTACTGTTCTTAAAATTTTAACCTGTCTGCTAGTCTAGGTGGTAACTAAGTTATATCCAGCAAGAGAAAGACAATAGTCTGGACTCAAAATATGAACCTGCTAATGGTGATTTATTTTACTCTGAAAAATTAGGTCTGTACATTTATGAGGTAATTTTTGCTTAAACTTTGTAAATTACATGGAGAATCAATATTACTTCATATAATCTTAAAATGTTGTCTTTTCTCTTTGGTGTTTTGAAAAACTGTAGTGATATCACAACCCTAGAAGAAAGCTACCGCAACATGCTACATAATCATCACTATGGTTGAATCCGTTCATTAGATTTTAACCACTTTTTAGATCATCTGCCTTGAATGTCGCAGATTAGAACCCTGGCCGAGTCATACCAAAGACTTATAAAAATGGTACTAAACAGCCGCCTCACTAGGCACCCAGCATGAAGAGGTTAGTGTTAGGACTGGTTGGCCTTGTGACTGGGTGGGGCATGATGCCCCAGTGCTAGACATCAATATCAACTCCCACACTGCAGACATTATAGCAATATGACTGAACAATTGTTAAAGCTGTGTTAAAAATCCAAATCACACACACACACACACACACACACTCATTAGATTTCTTTTTATTAACAATCTAGTGATGTTTTCCAGTGTGCCACTAGGTTTTTTCTATTAGGGTATTGTGCTTTATTGTTCAGCATCTGTTATGGATGTTTTGCCATGTCTCAAGGGACACTATATTTACATATTACATTAATTTTTGTCTTATGTTCTCAGTATGCTGATGTTTTTTTTTTATTTAGTAGATTGTTATGAGTTTTTTTCGTCAGTAGTACTTCACGGAAATACTTATAAGAATTTCTGTGTCATTCAGCTGTATTTAAATTCCTCTAATTGACATGGATGAAAAAAATAGAATTTTCTTACAGGAAATATCGGAGGAGGATGAAAAAGCTCTGGAGAGGTTCATGAGTCAACAGCCTGGTGCACGGAGAACACTAGCAGACATAATTCAAGAGAAGATTACGGAGAAACAAACAGAAATCCAGAGCCAAATGTCAGGTGACAAATTTACTGCATACTTGATAATCTGTTTGATAGCCCCAGTCTTCTGATTAAGTAACAGATTAAAATAAAATTGTGAAGGCATGGTGCAGATAAATGAGGTTTCTTATACAGCTAAAATGGGAGGACTTTGCACAAGGCAAACAGGCTTCTCATTCATCTCATTCAGCTTAATTGAGGGGGTCGTGGCACAGAACAATAGAGGCTCCTCATTCACCTGAAATGGAAGGGCTTGGTGCAAGGTAAAAGAGGCTTCTTGTTTGTCTGTCTTCATTAGGTTCATGAACACAGTGACATGAACATATGCAAGTGAATTTGAGCAGATTTTGTTCATCAGTATCACTTATAAGCAAGAGTATACAGTATGTGGAATAATGAAAGTTAGAACCTTGCTTTTTTTTATCTTTAAGAACAAGTGTTCAGGATTAAACGAAACTGGCATATGGATCATCTTCGCTAGCCAAGGTTCAGATAACCCTATCTACACCTTGGCGGATCGAATAGCTATATTGGTGCTTTGTCCTAGTGACATCTAATGGATTTCATGAGTTAACTCCCTTAGTATGTAATGCCAACTAACCAATAGCATGGTGCATTGTGCATCCGCTGAAAACGATGGTTGCAATTGACCTAAAAAGGACACTTCGGAAGTTTAACATTGAAAGTATGACTTTGTACCAGAGGGAAGCCATTACAGGTGTATTTGAATGAAAGGTATTTGTGCAAACATGGACAGACACTGGAAAATTGCTTATTTATCAGTCCATTCAAATTGTGTGCTCCTCTTGTCACGTAGGAACACTGTTCAAATTTGAACAATTTAATTTTGATTGGATGCAGTGGCTTGCCACCACATCCAATGAAATTCACAGACCTGAAGCTGAAAAATATCTGCTCGACATGCCAAGGTGTAGATAGAGTTATCGGAACCTTGGCTAGTGAAGATGGCATATGGATATGTCTTGACAGTATCTGAGACGAGTTATTTAATCTTCTGTCCATAATACCAGGTTCAAGGCAAAAGGCCATGGCAAAGATTTTTGTACTGCTCTTATTTTTTCAACTCAAACATATAAGAAAATATTTTTGTTACCAAATTTGGCAATCATGCAGTTTCTCAAGATTATCTGAGATGCATTTTCCTGTTTCTGCTATTACTGCATATATTTAAATAGTACTACATACATTTGAATTATAGTACTACAATATATATTTGAATAGTTCTACAAATTTGAATAGTTCTACATATATGAATAGTTCTATATATTTTAATAATTCTACATATATTTGAATAGCACTACATATATTTGAAAAGCTCTACATATTGGAATAGTTCTATATATTTGAATAGTTCTACATATATTTGAATAATTCTACATATATTTGAAAAGTTCTACATATTGGAATAGTTCTACATATTTGAATAGCACTACATATATTGAATAGCACTATATGTATTTGAATAGCACTACATATATTTGAATAGCAGTGCATGTATTTGAATAGCACTACATGTATTTGAATAGCACTACATATATCTGAATAATTCTACATATATTTGAATAGTACTACATATATTTGAATTATTGTACTACAATATATATTTGAATAGTTACATATATTTGAATAGTACCACATATATATGAATAGCACTGCATATATTTGAATAGTACCACATATATATGAATAGCACTGCATATATTTGAATAGTTCTGTATATATTTTAATGGTACTACATATATTTTAATAGTACTACTTATATTTGTTATGATTGAAGTTTGTGTACATCTGACCTATGCCATCTTCCCATGGACTGGGATGAATGGGTTGGGGAGAGAGAGAGAGAGACATGATATCCTTTTTGCATGTGATTACCATATGGACAACATAAGAACAAAGTTTTTGTAAATTTCCACCCTGTGGTTTAGGGAGGAGATATAAAAATAAACAGTTGGAG
>JAECUM010020927.1:0-45424 GCA_016617855.1 Megalonaias nervosa
ACCGACTGTCACAGGTCCTGAAACAAAGTCTGATGACAAATTTACAGAATGGAGAGGAACATTAACAAAGCCACACTCTACTCCCTGAATGAGAACACTCTCATTAGAACAGGACTTCTCAGAAAAAGGCAAAGTACCTGATAATAAAAGACTCGGAGAAACTCCGGTATCCCTTAAAATTTTAATAGGGGTAGGATTGGCCAAATGACCCAAGAGTGATATAGAACCCTTCAACAATAATAAAATCAGACGGGGGTTTAGTAGACCCAACAAATGTATTGCTTTCAATACATGACCGTGACCTTGACCTGTTAGAAATAAGAGCATTTGGGATAGGTCTATCATGATTCTGATGCCTATATTTCAATTTGAAGCAATCAGAAATGACATGTCCTTTTTTCTTGCAATAGGTACACATAGGAATAGACAAGGATTTTGAATCAAGTTTATCAGAATCTTGATTTTTAGAAGTTGTGCCAGACTGAGTTTTAGAAGGAGTCGTATTAGGCTGAAATACCTTTCTACTAGTAGACTGCTGAGTGAATGATTTGCTTACAACAGGAACTTTATGAGTTAAAGAATACTCATCAACAGCAAGAGCAGCATTTTCTAAGGTTTCGATCTTATGCTCTTCAAGATGATTCTTAATGTCACTAGGAACACAGTTCTTGAACTCTTCAAGTAATACAAGTTGTTTGATATTTTCATAATCATGTTCAACTTTCTTGGCTAAGCACCATCTCTCAAATAACTGCTCTTTTTCTCTAGCAAATTCGACATAAGTTTGTCCAGCTTCTTTTCTATAGTTTCAAAATTTTTGCCGATAAGCCTCGGACTAATGCATAACCTCTTAAGATGCACTCCTTAGCCAAATCATAGTCAGCAATTCGCTGTACTGACAGGGATGCATAGATATCTCGGGCCTTACCAAAAAGTACACATTGCAATTACTGAGTCCAGTGCTCCCTTGGCCATTTCAAATTTTCAGCAACTTTTTAAAAAAAAATAAAATATTTGTCTTCTTCTTTTTCTCTAAAAGGGGGCACTAACCTGATATTTCTTGTAATGTCAAAACTTGAATTTGTATATGAAGTGGGAATGTGCTTTTCTCTTGCCAGCTCTGTTTCTTTCATTCTGATTTGAAATTCCTTTTCATCCTTCTCTTTTTGCAATTGCATCTGTCTCTCTCTCTCCCTCTCTTCTAATTGTAATTGTTTATCTTTCTTCCTCTCCTGTCTCTCTCTCTCTCCTCGTTCTCAAATTGTAACTGTTTATCTTTCTCTCTTTCCTGTCTCTCTTTCTCCTCTTTCTCAAATTGCAACTGCAGTTGCTTCTCTTCTAATTGCAACTGCATTTGTTCTTTTTGTAATTGCATTTGTTTTTCCTCTTTCTGAAGCTCGAGCTTCCTTAACTCCAATTCCATCTTGTATTTCATTTTTAATTCCATTACTTTTATGTCAGTCTGATACCGACTTACTGACCGAAGACAAAACACTTTTATAAGAACATTCTTCTGTACCAAATATTGAATCAAAATGTTTTTAATTTCTTGTTTCGTTAAGGATGCATTTGCCTCAGAAAGATCGTATTTTCTGGCAAGTTCAAGCAACTCATCTTTTTTTAAACTATCCAACTGCTCCTGAGTAGGACTAGAAAGAAAAGTCTCAACTTTTAATGACATTGTGAATGAAAGCCAGTTGTTTTCACAGGACTTACGGTTTGTGAATATAATCCAAATATTAATCCTAGAATTGAAAAATATAAGTCCTATCACTAAACAGTTCTCATTGAATCCAGGTTCCAATCTCGATGAAATTCCAGTATGGAGGCGATGATGTCAGATAAGGTCATCGTACTGGTGTCAACAGATCTTTGATTGCATCACAGTTTATAATGTTTCCGATTAGAATTCCAGAATAAATTTCCACTGAATGTCTTTCTCCCAGAACTTTTATAAATATGAAGCACTTGTGTAGTTTTCTAGAGAATGAATTATTAAATTCCAAAAAATAAACAAACTTCAGAACAAGCTGGCAACAACAATAAAAACCTCTTGAGCCTTCAAGGTTTAAAATGCAACTGGACTAATCTACTGCCAATTGGCTGTTTTAAGTCTCGATTTTAGATCACAGGGTGACTCGTGTGACAGGCGACGTGACCACTAATTTGAACAGCGCAATACAAAAAAATGCCAATTAGCACGTAGCTAGAATAGCCCTATCTAAAAATCAGATTCTCACGCTGGAAATGAATTTAAAAATAAAACTTGTTTATGACACGAGCTAACACGTAGGCTGAAGATGACCTTGGTAATAGCCAATCATTTTTGTGTAGTGTTTACAAAATCTATAAATCAAAGTGAGCTAAAAATAGTGCTGAAGAAATCGTTATAATCTAATCGGGTCAAGTCAATTTTCCGAAAAAGAGATTCAAATCCAATGAAAATTATCATTACAACAAAATGTAATGAAACAAAAAAATAAAAAAGAATTAAAACTAACAAGTAATTAAATTACATATTCATAACACACATTACATACTCTTGCATCTATTTGCTCGGAAGCCCTATAAAATGCAATTATTACATTAATCAAATGTATCACATACGGACAAGTGAACTTGAAATATATGCTGACTCACATGAAAAAAATCACCTAAATCCAGTTAAATTTATGGTGCTTCTGTTCTTGGTATTTTCAGCATTTTTTTTTATCATGAGCAGTTAATTGACACAGTAACCGAGTATAACTGATGATTCAAGCTGGTATAACTTAAATACACAATTGAAATTATGGAACGCAATGGAAAAAATAAATACGAAATAGAAGAATGGAGCGCAAAGCAAATAAAGACGCAATGGAAAATATTTTTGTGTTTTTATTTTTTTTTAACTATAAAAAGTCGAAAGCTTTTAGGTCATCAGATGTATACAAATCTGCTTCTAATGCGAAATGGAATTAATTTTCAAAATGATCCTAATAATTGTATGAAATGTGCATTTGATTACTGGTTAAAACACATGAAGCAGTCATCAAGCATGGTTCAGATCAGTTGGTAGAATTTTGTCCACAGGAAACCACAACATAAATATATTCAAGTGATACTTCTTAACTTAAAAGACAATTTTTTCAATGTGCTTTGAAGAAGATTATAAGATAAGATAGTTCTGTTGCGTCTGCCGATTTCCATTGCTCATCAGGCAGGTCACTATTAAGAAACACAATACACTAAAATTGTCATTATTATCATAAGCGAGTGTGGGTCATGTTTTAATTTGGCTATGTTTTGACGAGTACATTTTGGTCTGGGTACATTGTGACTTGGTTACATTTCAGTTTGGGTATGTTGTGACTTGGGTACGTTTCAGTTTGGGTACCTTTCGACTGTAAACCATATATTGCACAACACCATACTGGCTTATTTCACAAGAACGACAAGTCTTAATGTAATATTTTGAATGTTACACAGTAATGTTGTGTCGTTTTTTTATCATTTTTCTGCTGCATATCTGTATAGTAATTCTAAGGATACATTTAATTCAAGATTAATGTTGTCACTCATTGCATGAGAGGTTCATATGTAGGTCAGTACTAGAAAACTAGTTTTGTCAAGTTGAAGAGGTTTGGTACGGAAATTGAGTTAATTAGTCACAAGTGAAGGGAACTTGGAAATATATCAATATAATGTATTTTTTCTGACTACAGGACCTTTGTTCCAACTAATCAGGAGATGCACATGTTGTTATGATAAATGGCTGTCTGAATCACTGATAGTCTTATGCACAATAAGTTGTGTATGTAGGATACATTCCATTAGTCCAATCGAGAAGTCTGGAGAACCAGCATCTGAATACTGTGTATAGATTCTTCTAAGTCAACTTCAACTGCAGGCAACATAGACCCTGATCTGCCATTGCATGATACACTGACAGCTCAGTATATATGTTTGTTCTACTGATTACTCCTAACAAACAGCATAGACCCAGATTTGCCAGCACATTATGTGATGGAAGATTTTGGTGTGTACAATTTGCAATTGAACTCGACTTATAAGCCAGAAATATGGCTATTAATGTTTTTCTATAATGCTTCACTAGAATGTTATTTATTTTTATCTTTACAGAACATTTCTGGCTGTAGAAGTTAGCTCAGGTTGCAAGACTTACGAAGAATATGTAGCTGCAGTGGATAGATGTTTTAAGGAATACAGATTGCCACCATATTATAATGTAATCAGAACAAAAGCAAAAAAAACAGATTTTCTTCACGTTCATCGATAAATCTCTACATCACAAATATAGCAGATTTTGCCTTGGTACTCAGTGAACTAAAATGTAATGCATGTTATAGAATGGAAGCCTGAGAAATTCTGATGATAATTTTGGTCTTTTGGAGGATTCTGTAGTTTCTGATATTAAGTGTAGCCTTAGTCTGTTAATTAGAGTCATGTGTGTGTGATTTGGATTTTTAACGTAGCTTTAACAATTTTGCAGTCGTATCACTACGATGTCTGCATTGTGGCAGTTTACAGTGATGTCTAGCACTGGGGCATCATGCTGCAGAATCTTGTAAGTGAACTAATATATTTGTTCCCAGAACTGGAATAGGCCATCAAATGCCATACTGTACTGGAATAGGCCATCAGTTGCCATACTGTTCTGGAATAGGCCATCATCTGCCATACTGCACTGCAGTAGGCCATCAGTTGCCATACTGTACTGGAATAGACCATCATTTGCCATACTGCACTGGAATAGGCCATCAGTTTGCCATACTGCACTGGAATAGGCCATCAGTTGCCATACTGTACTGGAATAGGCCATCATTTACCATACTGCACTGGAATAGGCCATTAACTGTCATACTGTACTGGAATAGGCAATCAACTGCCATACTGCTGTAATGTTTTCAGTACTTTGATTTTATCAAGAAATGCATTTTTATGTTATTACAAAAAAAAGGGAAAAATATTTTCATATACCAATATAGCCATAACACTGACATTAATATTAGATTTATTTATATCTTGTAAGCTATCAAATTTTTAAAGGCAAGCTAAAGATGACTGTTTTATATATAAAGAGTACAGCAGATGACTTTTCTCAATGAATAGCACTGCAGACAACTGTTTTCTTTATGAAGACCACTGCAGATGACTGTTTTCTCATTGAAGACCACTGCAAATGACATTTCTCCATGAGGATCACTGCAGAAACAATTTCCTCTCATAAAATTACTTAATTTTCACTGTCTGGATTCCAAGAATTTTCTCTTAACATTCTGCACTGTAAGTTTCATATTTTCTTATCTTTTTCCAACCAATCTGAGGCATGATTTTTGAATACTTGCTAATAACAGAGAAATTTTTTATTGCTTAGTAACAACTTCATTCTTATTCCCTATTAGCCACCATTGTTCCACATCAGTATTGGTTGGTGTCTTGGAGATGTGACCTCAAAGATTACAGAAAAGGTGAAGGACTCGCTGCAGGTAAGACATTGTCATCTTCGCTAGCCAAGGTTCTGATAAACCTGTCTACACCTTGGCGTATTGAGCGGATATTTCTGTGCTTTGGGTCTGTGAATTTCATTGGATGCGATGGCAAGCCACCGCATCCAATCAAAATTAAGTTGTTCAAATTTGAACACTGTTCCTATGTGATTGAGACAAGGGGAGCACACAACTTGAATGGAATGACAATAAGCACTTTTCCAGTGCTGGTCCGTGTTTGCACAAATTCCTTTCACTCAAATAGACTTGTAATGGCTTCCCTTTTCCAGTGTCGGTCCATGTTTGCACAAGACCTTTCACTCAGATAGACCTGTAATGGCTTCCCTCTGGTACATAGTCATACTTTCAGTGTTAAACTTACAAAGTAACCTGTTTAGGTCTGTTGCCACTACCGTTATTGGCCAGTGTACAATACACCATGCTTTTGGATAGTTGGCAGTACATACTAAGGGAGACAACACATGAAATCCAATAGATGTCGCTAAGACAAAGCACTGATATAGCTGTTCGATCCACCAAGGTGTAGATAGGATTATCAGAACCTTGGGTAGCGAAGATGAGACATTGTATGCAGTGATAAAAGTTCCACAGATATGAAAGAAAAACATGAAATAGTGCTTAATTAAAATTGTGTTGCACCACATTCCATCACTTATCTATTTGCATGATGTTTTTCTGGTACTCTGATTTCTTCTTATCTCTTAGCTACTTTTTAGTTATCTGATAATAATAGAAGATGCTAGAAAAAATTGAAGAGTTATTTTATCTTATCCAGGGAATTGTCTGTTATTTAGTGGAGTTTTCATGCATGGAGAGGGGTGATGTACTAGTAATTATACCTGAATTTTTAATGATTACATTTAATTAGTAGCTTTGTCCTAAATAAAAAAATTGTGAGAGAAATGTTTATTATATAAGACATTTAAGTATGCCAATTTATTGTGAGTTTATGTCTTGTATGGATTGATGTATGAAAATGTAGATGGTACAGAAATGATGATAACAGGCATTATAAGTTCATACATTTCACTATGTGGTCTTATGAAATTCATACATTTCACTATGTGGTCTCGTGAAGTTCATACATTTCACTCTGTGGTCTCATGAAGTTCATACATTTCACTATGTAGTCTCATGAAGTTCATACATTTCCCTATGTATTCTTTTAAACTTCATACATTTCACTATGTAGTCTCATGAAGTTCATACATTTCACTATGTAGTCTCGTGAAGTTCATACATTTCACTATGTAGCTTTTTAAAGTTAATACATTTCACAGTGTAGTCTCATGAAGTTCATACATTTCACTATGTAGTCTTTTAAAGTTCATTCATTTCACTTTGTAGTCTCGTGAAGTTCATACATTTCACTATGTAGTCTTTGAAAGTTCATAGATTTCACTATGTAGTTTTTTAAAGTTCATACATTTCACTATGTAGTCTTTGAAAGTTCATACATTTCACTATGTAGTCTTTTAAAGTTCATACATTTCACTATGTAGTCTCATGAAGTTCATACATTTCACTATGTACTCTTTTAAAGTTCATACATTTCACTATGTAGTCTTTGAAAGTTCATACATTTCACTATGTAGTCTTTGTAAGTTCATACATTTCACTATCTAATCTTTGAAAGTTCATACATTTCACTATGTAGTCTTTGAAAGTTCATACATTTCACTATGTAGTCTTTTAAAGTTCATACATTTCACTATGTAGTCTCATGAAGTTCATACATTTCACTATGTAGTCTCATGACATTCATACATTTCACCATGTAGTCTCATAAAGTTCATACATATCACTATGTAGTCTTTTAAAGTTCATACATTTCACTATGCGGTCTTTTGAAGTTCATACATTTCACTATGTTGTCTCATGAAGTTCATACATTTCACTATGTAGTCTCATGAAGTTCATAATTTCACTATGTTGTCTTTTAAAGTTCATACATTTCACTATGTAGTCTTTTAAAGTTCATACATTTCACTATGCGGTCTTTTGAAGTTCATACATTTCACTATGTAGTCTCATGAAGTTCATACATTTCACTATGTAGTCTCATGAAGTTCATAATTTCACTATGTTGTCTTTTAAAGTTCATACATTTCACTATGTAGTCTTTTAAAGTTCATACATTTCACTGTATGGTCTCATAAAGTTCATACATTTCACTACGTAGTCTTTTAAAGTTTATACATTTCACTATGTAGTCTCATGAAGTTCATACATTTCACTATGTAGTCTTTGAAAGTTCATTGATTTAACTATGTAGTCTTTTAAAGTTCGCGCATTTCACTATGTAGTCTTTTAAAGTTCATACATTTCACTATGTGGTCTCATGAAGTTCATACATTTCACTCTGTAGTCTTTGAAAGTTCATGCATTTCACTAAGTAGTCTTTGAAAGTTCATTAATTTCACTATGTAGTCTTTTAAAGTTCATGCATTTCACTATGAAGTCATTTAAAGTTCATACATTTCACTATGTAGTCTTTGAAAGTTCATTGATTTCACTATGTAGTCTTTTAAAGTTCATGCATTTCACTATGTGGTCATTTAAAGTTCATACATTTCACTATGTAGTCTCATGAAGTTCATACATTTCACTATGTGGTCTCATGAAGTTCATACATTTCACTACGTAGTCTTTTAAAGTTCATACATTTCACTATGTAGTCTCATGAAGTTCATACATTTCACTATGTAGTCTCATGAAGTTCATACATTTCACTATGTGGTCTCATGAAGTTCATACATTTCACTATGTAGTCTCATGAAGTTCATACATTTCACTATGTAGTCTTTTAAAGTTCATACATTTCACTATGTAGTCTCATGAAGTTCATACATTTCACTACGTGGTCTTTTAAAGTTCGTACATTTCACTATGTGGGCTCATGAAGTTCATACATTTCACTATGTGGAGTCACAAAGTTCATACATTTCACTATGTATTCTTTTAAAGTTCATACATTTCACTATGTGGTCTTTTAAAGTTCATACATTTCACTATGTAGTCTCATGAAGTTCATACATTTCACTATGGGGGCCCCGAGTGGCCGAGTGGTCTAAAGCGCTGTCCGTTACGGATCACTGCCATCTCACCTCTGTCTGCGTGGGTTCGAGTCTCGGATTCGGCCAATGTAGATATGTGAGAAAGCTTGCCAGTAGCTTCTCGTGGGTCGGTGGTTCTTTCCAGGGTTTTCCCAGGTTCTTCCTCCACCAATAATACTGGCCGCCATTTATAGCCTATCGTGTGCTGAAAAATGGTGTTAAGCCCTACAACAACAACAACAACATTTCACTATGTAGTCTCATGAAGTTCATGCATTTCACTATGTAGTCTCATGAAGTTCATGCATTTCACTATATAGTCTCATAAAGTTCAAAATTTTCTATTTTATGTTTGATTACTTGTGCCTTAACACGGTGTGTGTGTATTTGTGTGTTATTTGGATTTTTTTAACATAGCTTTAAAAAATTTCAGTCATATCGCTACGAAGTCTGCAGTGTGGCAGTTTATAGTGATATCTAGCACTCAGGCATCATGCTGCAGATATGTGGCATGATGTCCCGCCCAGTCACATTATCCTCACACCTGGTCAACCAGTCCTAACACTAACCTCTTAATGCTGAGCACCTAGTGAGGCAGCTGTTAGTACCATTTTTATAAGTCTGTGGTATGACTTGGCCAAGGTTTGAACCTGCAACCTCCCACCCTTGACACATTGGAAATACAAAATTTAATACCTGGGCCTTACAGTAATTACTAACAACATGGCAAGCTACTTGATCTCTCCTGAAAATCAGGTGAAGTCTAGTATCCTAAATCAAATACTAATGTTATTCTTTTCAAGCAATATATATATCCAACATTTGGATAAACATCCATAGAAATGTCTTACAAATGGTGCTATATTTGCTAGACTGTAGGATCATGGTCAATTTTATTGACCCAAAATCTGGTTGTAATGGTCCAGACAATACCTATACAACCAAACAATGGCCTATACAACCAAACATAGGCCTATACAATCAAACATAGGCCTGCACAACCAAACAAAGGCCTGTACAACCAAACAAAGGCCTATACAGCCAAAGGCCTGTAGAACCAAACAAAGGCCTATACAGCCAAACAAAGGCCTATACAACCAAGCAATGGCCTATACAACCAAACATAGGCCTGTACAATCAAAGAGCTATACAGTCAAACATATGCCTATACAACAAAACATAGCCCTATACAACCAAACAAAGGCCAGTGCAACTGAACAAAGACCTTTTATATGGTAGTAGGAATAACAGTTGTGAAGATATTTTTATTAATCAACTTTGCCTGCAGAAGGCATGTACAAAGTCTTCATTGCTATGCTATGGGGGCAACAATTCCAATTTTGACTGACTAGTGTTACGAGTCTGTGCTCTTAAAATAAGTAACAGAAAAGAGTGAAGACAACAAGCTTTGTAAAATTTAACAAATAATTTATTTCCCTAGAATACAAAGTGAAAAATGAGAAGAAAGAACTTATGGTTTTACGAATTAAATCCAAAAATAATCCAAGAATTAAAAATCGAAATCCTAGTAATAAAAAGTCCTGAATGAAACTGAGTTTGAGTCCCGATGAAATTCAAAATTGAAGGCAATGACGTTTTGTGGTCAGTGAAGTGCTGCTGTGTCAATAGTCTCTTGCTGAATCACATAAAATATTATTCCAGTTTTGAATTCAGTATAAATTCCAATAAATGTCTTCATCCAAGAATTTTGTCAGAGCACTTTTGTATTTCTAGGGAAAAGAATCACTTGAATTCAGTGATTTGAAGAAAATAAAATTTCAAGCCAAACTGGTCACAAGATAGTACAACTTAATGTGTCACATGTTTTTAAGCCCAACTAAACCGCTATCAAAAACAACAGTTACATGACTGACTAAGATGCAAAACAGATTCCCAGATGAGGGTTAAAAGTTCATTCTTCTGGAAAAAATAGAAGTTTGTACCAATTGATATATGCTACTTGTCACGTAGTCCAGGTAAGACCTTGACTTAACTTAATGATTCTTACTCTGAGAAAGATATAAAAAAAAAGAAAAGGTTGTTTACCAAAACTGGCACTGATTCTGAAATGAGGTCAACAACTAGATACAGTGTTTCTATTATTAGTTTAAAAATAAAAATAATAATTCTGGACAATGTCAAATCCAGTAAACAATGTTACATTACAGTAGCATGTAATGGAATTTTAAAAAATTTAAAACTAACAAACAAGCAATTAAATTAAATATACATAACACTAGCTTGGCAAGGATTTGCAGGGAAAATGGTCTCAGAACTTTTTCTGTTTTCTTCTTTAATTATGTTACCCAATCATAATAATACCTTAGGAGAACTACTACAACCCTCCCAGATAAAACGTTTAGATAATAAGAGCCAAAAGTTATCTGTCCACCCAGGTGGTGGTTGGGTAGAGTGATCTCTGCTTGATATAGAGGTGGCAAAACCCATGAATATCCCAGTTACTACTTCCACTCATGCTGAGAAGCACTCTCACCACAAGAGACCACACAAAAACTAGAATGAACATTGATACAAGTTGTTGGAGTTCTTACTTCACAAGTAAAGTATACTCCATCTATATTTCCAACTTGTCATTTTCTGTGTCAACAAAGTTCTGCCTTTACAGTTTTAGTCACACTTTGTCATCTTTACACATTGAATTGTACTTAGGTGCTTGCACAGGTAGCCTGTGTGACTTCACAAATAAGTTCACAATTTACTTTTTATTATGTTAACATGCAAGTCCTGAGACCTATAGAAAATTCTTAATATAATTCCACAATGACTGGCTGCATACAGGTGAGTTTTCTCTGCTAATATATTTAGAGTCCAGACACTATGCTTCATTGCATTTACTTGTATGGATTGTCCTTGAACCTCTCACAGATAATATGGTGAATTATTTTGGTAAAATTTGTCTGCTGTCGTCCAGGTAATGCTAACAGGCACAGCTCTGCACTATCTTTGTGTTCAGTAATAAGAGACAGGTGCAGAGCTACAACAGTTTTATATGTTCTGCTCTATTTGTCTGACAGATTTTACCATGGGCAAGGTGCAGAAATGCACGAAGAACAGACTTCCATCCATGGGTAACCAGACCTTTTTACTGAAATCATGGTCTACTCTGGACACTTCCACTCAAGGCTGCCTACAGGATCCAGTACCAGCCTTGAAGTGTTATCTTAAAACGACTGAGCCACTGTGTGGACTGAGATCATGCCTATTTTTACCTCTCAAACAGGGAAAGGATGACATAACTACACAGACCATTCATCTTGGATTGAGTGGGTTATTCGCTCTGCATATTGAGAAATAACTCTGACTCGGCTCACAAGGTTTGAGCAGTTGCCAGAAGTATCACCTTTGACTGGAACTGTTCTCTTAACTGATTTTATCCATGCTGTGGGATGGAGATCTGAGTCTGCATTCTCCAGTTTTTATACCAGAGATCCTTCATCCCAAAGGCTAAACTCAGTCTGGTTGGACCAATAGCCATTTTGCAAAAGGTTGTTTTTTCAGGTTGGCTGACAACTTCATAAGATGCGGCTTCGTGACTTTGCTGGATTTGGGGGAGGGAATATTTTCCCTGTCCAAAGCTGCGCCCCGACAGATGGAGTCTAATCCAGTTGGTTTGTGTACAGTCTGTTTCACATACCTTAGGGGACCAGAGATGGCATCTCCGGGTTAAGGGGATGTACCTCCCTCCACCTCTTACCTATTTTCATAAGGTATTATGATTGGGTAATGTATTTGAAGAAAAAATCTATTTTTTTCTAATAAAATATGTTTCTTTGCAAATACCGGTACTTACCCAATCATAATATACTTACACCCTCCCAGCCTCCTCACAGTTACATCCATATAGAGAGCATGTCTTACACTCCAGTAGTAACTGAGATATTCATGGGTTATTCTGCCAATCCTTATGTCAAGGGGAGATCACTCTGCCCAATTGTAACCTAGGTGGGCAGATAACTTTTAGCTCTTTTTAGCTAAACATTTTATGGGGGGGGGAGGGGCTGGATTTGTGAGGTAGTAGTCCTCCTATCATTGGGTAAGAATTTGTGAAAAAAACAATTTAATAGATAAATTAGTTTTTCAATGTGAAATTTGGCACATAAGTTTTCACTTGTCAAAGAGTTTTAGTGAACCATTCTAGTTGCGCTAGGTAATTGTCATACCCTATGGAATTGTATGGGCTGTTTTTATTTAACTGTTTCATAACTTCCAGTAATTTTTTGGTCAGATAGCAAAGCAATTTAACTTAAGAAGCAATAAAGTATGTCTTTCCATCCTTCCAGCATCAACACTCATGATTTGCATTTAGGTCATATTTTCAGTCACTGTTACTTGTAAAGTTTCAAATGTTGGAGTTTAAATGTGTCATAATAAAGTACTACACTTTTCAGTGAAAATTAGGCTTCTGTTACCTACATTTTATTCATTCATTTTCATTATTTTTTTAATTATCTCATTATTTCAGGCACAATTGCCTGTGAAGTCAAATAACTTGGAGTGAAATTGCATTACGAGGAATAAGACAGCCAGCTGCAAAAATGGGTCACCATGACCTATATTTCATTGCTTTGTGATTCTGTTTAACTTTTGCATTTTGGTATGTTTGTCATGGTTAGGGTTTGCATTTGGCTGATTTTCTCAGACAGTATGTCTTTTAGAGTCAGTGTTGGTATTTAGATGTGACATTTGGAAACTACATCTTACAGTTAAAATTTGATCAGTGTGACCAATATTCTCAATCCAGTCATTTGTGCTAGTCTTTGCTTTTAGCTAATTTTCTCAGGCACTATTGCCTTACATCTTGTTATGTTATTGCATCATGAGTAATACTGCAGCTGTTAGTGAAAACTAGGTCACTTTGATCTGTATTTCATTGTTAAGTAATTTGTTCTTACCTTTACATTAAGCTCATTGCTTGCAGAAGCATACAAGATTTGAAAAGTGCATCATGATGTGTACCACACCTTTCTGTAAAAACTAGGTTGCTATGAACTATATTTTCCACCACAGTGACCTACAATAACAATTGTATTTAACTTGTTTTCTCAGAAACCATTGCAGTAGAGTCATGCAACTTGGGATGTAGATGTGTCATGAAGAGTACTGCACCCATAAGTCAAAAATAGGTCACTGTGAACCATATCTTGCAGTCCAGTGACCTACATTGACCACTGTGTTTAGATCAGTTTCTTGTATTCTATTGTTGCACATGTAACTTGGTATGGACCACTTTGGTGGCCTAATAGTTAGAGTATCAGTCTTGGACATGGGATGTCGCGTGTTTGAACCCTGGTCGAGTCATACCAGAGATTTATAAAAATGGTATTTGCAGCTGCCTCGCTTAGCGCTCAGCACTAAGAGGTTAGTGTTAGGACTGGTTGGCCTGGTGTCAGAATAATGTGACTGGGTGGGACATCATGCTGCATGTCTGCAGCATGATGCCCCAGTGCTAGACATCACTATAACTGTCACACTGCAGACATTGTAGCGATATGACTGAAACATTGTTGCTATGTTAAAAATCCAAAACACACTCATAGTTTCTTAGACACTGTTAGAGCAGAATGATGTAGTTTGCTACATAAGATGCACATAAGAAGTACTACACCCGATGTATTGTAAAATTTGATTTATTATCCACTACTCATCATATCTTTTGCCATCCATCTAGGCAATGAATGCTTTGCATTCTGACCATACCATTACTGGTGACTTCTTTCATCTGTTCATGGCATTTCTCAAAGTAATAATTTCATAAATGGAATTTGGAAAAATGAGACCAGACTGTGTCCTCTTTTCTTAACCTGTTGATACTGATATCATGTGAATTTTATTTCAGACCGTGTTAGCTGATTTTTTCAAGAAGGAGACAGACTTTCGATTTGTGGATGTTGAGGAAGTACATTGTAAAACGGGCAATAAGACTTTCTGCTTAAGTTTTGCTGATACATGATGATGTGATGATTATGTGGTGCTCTGTCAGTGCCATATCTCTTTGTTGACAAACATCCTCAGGGTGAGCAAGACAGCTTCACTTGAATCCATTTTCCAGCAATGATCATACTGTATTTCCAAAAAGTACAGGACTATTTTGTGAAAGTTTTATAACGAAAATATTTAAGTTACATTGGTTTTATACATCATCCATATTGTGAATCATGAAATACCCCATACAAGTTGAAAGGTTTGTCCATGAAGTCATTGTGCAAATAAGTGATAATTATATCAAGTACAAATTGTACATTCATGTGTTACACTGTTTGCATCTAAATAGCAAATTTTGTATGGTACAAATTTGTATTTCTAATAATGAAATAAATATTACTGACAACATGAATTGAAGAAGAATTTTAGAGAACAGGGGACACATTTCTATCAACCAGTGTGATTGGACCTATAAAAATGTTAATGCTTTGCAAAGAATGTATTGTATACTGGTAATTTTGGGTTGGTTAATTATCAGGATGCTAAATACTGGACCAACAGGTGTTTACAGCTACAACCTTAGATTTGTAATGTTTTTGTTTTTCACTTCCTTGTTCATTGTTTGGAACAAAACTTGTGAATTGGAAAGACAGCATTACTTGTGTGATATGAGACATTAGCGAGTCTTTAGCCCAGGTCAAAGTTTATATTTTGTAAATAATGAAATTAAACTTTTGCATGTTCATCTTGTTTTTATCATTGTTGAATTCATCATGTCTTAATAAAGTTGGAAAACTAACTTACACATCTGCAACAATGATGATGATGATGATGAAAATAACAATAATAATAAAAATAATAATTCTGTTTAAAAAGGGTGACACGGTTGTCTAAAAACTATTTCTCTTGACACCCTCTGATATACTCGCCAAAAAATACATGCATCTTGACAAACAAATGTTCTTTTAGCAACACAGTAATTAATTTGCTTTTAGCAACACAGTAATTAATTAGCTTTTAGCAACACAGTAATTAATTGGCTTTACTATTTACATGTCTTATTATTATAAATATCAAATGAGATCAAAATAACACATCCAGGTTGTAATTTGCAAAGACGTTACTTCAAAAACCATCTTGGGTAGTGCTGACTGTAACAAAATAACACATCCCGGTTGTAATTTACAAAGACATCATAAACCATCATGGGTAGTGCTAACTGTAACAAAATAACACATCCAGGTTGTAATTTACGAAGACGTTACTTCATAAACCATCATGGGTAGTGCTAACTGTAACAAAATAACACATCCAGGTTGAAATTTACAAAGACGTTACTTCATAAACCATCATGGGTAGTGTTAACTGTAACAAAATAACACATCCAGGTTGTAATTTACAAAGACGTTACTTCATAAACCATCATGGGTAGTGTTAACTGTAACAAAATAACACATCCCAGTTGTAATTTACAAAGACATCATAAACCATCATGGATAGTGCGAACTGTGACAAAATAACACGTCTTATTATTATAAATATCAAATGAGATCAAAATAACACATCCAGGTTGTAATTTACAAAGACGTTACTTCATAAACCATCTTGTGTAGTGCTAACTGTAACAAAATAACACATCCTGGTTGTAATTTACAAAGACATTACTTTATAAACCATCATGGGTAGTGCTAACTGTAACAAAATAACACATCCTGGATGTAATTCAGAGTCTCAATACTTCATATTCCATCATAGTTTGTGCTAATTGTAACAAAATAACACATCCTGGATGTAATTTAAAAAGATGTTACTTCATAATCGATCACGGGTAGTGCTAACTGTAACATCCTGGATTTAATTCAGAGACTCTATATTTCATGGTCCACATAGGTGGTGGTAACTGTGACAAAATGGCATATCCTGGATGTAATTTACAGAGGCTATATTTCATAATCCATCATTGGTAGTATTAACTGGGACAAAATGGCATATCCTGGATGTAATTTACAGAGGCTATATTTCATAATTCATCATAGGTAATAGTAACTGTGATAAATGGCATAGCCTGGATGTAATTTACAGAGGCTGTATTTAATAATCCATCATGGGTGGTAGTAACTGTGACAAAATAGCATATCCTAAATGTAATTTATAGAGGCAAAACTTCATAATCAATCATAGGTAATGCTAACTGTAACAAAATTTCACATTGCTAACTCTGACAAAATGTGAGGTATCATGACTAATTGTTCATTTTATGACTCAGAAGAACCAAGTGGAGCTTGCAAGGTTGTGTGTAATATTTGCTACTACTATCCTGCAAGGCACACTTTCCCATGTATTGCAAATACATTTATACATGTGTAACACCTCTAGTGGGGTGTATGGGAGAAATAACAAAGTAAGCCTCCATGGGTTCTTGAGATTTAATCAGATATGGTGATGAAGAAAAAGAATCACCAGAAGACCTGCAGCATAATCATATGAAAAATATAAATAATTAAAAGTAAACCAGTCTCTCATGACAGCTCACAAAATTACAAGGTGTGGAATTAATTTAAGACTCTCACAATATGATTCCTAAAAACTTACCAATGCCATGTAGTATTCTGATTTATATTTTCTTTGATACCATTTACAAAATATTGAGTAAACTTACTGCAGCCAGAAATGTTGAAGTTGACTCCTGGAGAGTCATTGGAGGAGTGGAACAGGGAACTTGTTAATAGAAATCGGTGTGTGCATATTAGGCATGTGCAATGCAAGCAACTCACATACTACTCACTCACCATATGTACATACAACAAAACGTATATGGACATTGGTCATCACTGTACTGGATATGTAACACCAAAATACTAAACGCATGCAAACAATATTAAGAACATAAACACTGGTTTTCACACACACACACACACTCAGAAGTGAGCTTAGAGAAATGAAAGCTGTGCATCATTTGTTTGTACAGTCATTATTGTGCATCATTTGTATGGTCATTACTGTGTCATTTGTACGTACGGTCATTACTGTGCATCATTTGTTTGTAGGGTCATTACTGTGCATCATTTGTTTGTACAGTCATTACTGTGCATCATTTTTTTGTAGGAGTCATTACTGTGTATCATTTGTTTGTACAGTCCTTACTGTGCATCATCCGAAGATTCATCATCATCATCACCATCAATCCCTTAACCTAAGAGGTCATTGGGGCACCACAGTTGACTTCACAACCAATTCTCTCCATGTTTCCCTATTCTCTACTGCCCTTTGGAAATCTCCAAATCCCATGCCTGTCCACTCCCTAATGTTGTCTTCCCACCTCTTTTTCTGTCTGCCTCTTCTTCTGCATTCTCTCACTGTACCTTGCAAGATTGTTTTCGCCAGTCCAGATGACCTTGAGACATGACCGTACCACTTAAGTTTGCGCTTTTTTACAGTGTTCAAGAGATCTTCATGGGATCCGATGGCTCATTGGATCCTGTTGTGGACTTTTTCATTGGTTACATGGTCAATGTATGAGATGCCCAAGATCTTGCGGTAGCATCTCATTTCAAAGGTTTGAATCCTTCTTTGTAGATCTGATGTGAGCGTCCATGTTTCACAAGCATACAGAAAGATGGATATGACAATCGAGCGCATCAGCCTTATTTTGGAACCAAAGCAATGTTGGTATCTTTCCATATTGGTCTCAACCTTGTTATTGTTGCTGTTTTCTGGGCAATCCTGCAAAGTAGTTCTGGTTTGGAGCCCTCATCTGTGATAATTGATCCCAGATACTTGAAGCTTGTGACTCTTTACAGTTTCTCTCCACTGACCTTTATTCCTGCACTGATGCCATTGGTGTTGTTTGTCATCAGTTTGGTTTTTTCGGTGCTAATCTCCATACCGTATGCTGTGGAGGTTGTGTCGCGGCGCTCAACCAAGTCAGCCAGTTCATTTTCATCTCCAGCTAAACCATCAATATCATTTGTGAAGCGAAGGTTGGTGATTGTTCTTCCTCTGATGCTGACAGTGCCCCTGTGGTCATGCAAGGCATCCTCCATGATCCTTTCCAGGAGAATGTTGAAGAGTGTATGTGACAGTATACATCCAGTCTAATCAGATGGTCATTGATCATCCGAAGATTAAAAAATCAAAAAGAAAAGTCGCGTTTAAAATTCACATCCAACAACTTGGAAAGTTATAACCAACTGTTCTCACTATCAGAGCTTATGGAGGCTTTAAACAAGGCCCATGATACATCTGCTGGGCCTGACAAAATACATTGCCAGTTTTTGAAATACCTTCCAGAACCATCATTGATATCTCTTTTGAAAATCTTCAATGCTTTATGGATTACTGGTAATGTACCTAAGGTCTGGAAAGAAGCAACAGTAATACCAGTTCCCAAACCAGGTAAGGATAGCACAGATCCTACCAACTATCGCCCCATTACACTGACAAGTTGTGTGTGCAAAACAATGGAATGAATGATCAATTTCAGCTTGTATGGTACTTGGAGACTAATAATTTAATGTCTCCTTTTCAAAGTGGTTTTCAATATGGCTGTAGCATCAATGACCATCTGGTGAGACTGGAAACATTTATTCATGAAGCTTTTATCAAGAAGGAACATTTAGTAACGGTTTTCTTTGATTTAGTAAAAGCATATCACATGACATGAAAGTATGGGATACTGAATGACCTGCACGATTTGGGTCTGAAAGGCCGTATGCTCTCATTTATATCAAACTTTCTCTCAAACAAGGAATTCAATGTACGAGTGTGTTCTACACTCTCAGATATGTATGAGCAAGAGATGGGTGTGCCCCAGGGCAGTATTCTATTTGTAACACTTTTCAACATCAAAATTAATAGCATCACCAAGTGTTTAGCTCCTGGTTTAGATTGTTCTCTATACATTGATGATTTCTTAATATGTTATTGACCAAAGCATATGCATACAATTGAAAGACAACTGCAACAAAATATAAACAAGATTCATAATTGGACCAAAGCCAAGGGTTTCAAATGTTCAGTCAAAAACAGTATGCATGCAGCACAGACCTGCCAACCCATACAGTTTTGCCATAAGTCTTACGAAAATGACCCTTAAAATACAGAATTTCGGAATAAAAGCAAACACTACAGAAAAATGATTGCTGCTGAAAAGTCCGGATAATTGGCTCATCCGTGTTTGATTTGGATCCGGGTTTTATATTAGAATTAGTGGAATTAATCAGGGAACCCGACTAACTTTACAGCAGTACCTCAGACGCACATACTTTTTCATGAGCAGCATCTGCATAGTCAAACTGTTGATTACAGAATTTTTTAAAAAGGGCTTCCTGGAGGACACACGGTACTAATGGTATGGAAAAATGGGAACCAGCCTGGATATGGGTGAACATTAAATACAGTATATATGGTTTGGGTGGCCAGGATTGGTTAATAATGTAAGTTATGTTTTAGGAAAAAGAATCTTTTGAGAGCTTATCCTAGTTGTAAGTGAAAAAAATACATTGTTTTATTGATGGAATTTCAGTCCTTTATCAGTCTTGAGTTTGGAACACTCATTACTAAAATTAGCACCTGACTCTTTGGTGCGGAATTGAAAGCACATGTTTCAAACACATGCAGGTCCAGAAAGTGCCGCGGCTCATATCCTTTTCTCTACACAGAAGCTGACATCCAGGTTTCATCTATACTGATAAATGTAGGTTTGATCATGGGCACTCAGAAATTTTAAGTTATTGAATATTTAATATCATGGTGTTTGCATAGGTTTACTATGGGAACTGAATTAGTACCGTGATTCATGGAAGAGATGCATGTTGAAGATGAAACGGAAAATATGCCTACTAAAAAGTGTCAATAATAAGCACAGAAGAATAAAACAGAATATTCAGATTCTTGCAAATAAAAACAATAAGGAACACAATTACGTTTATTGGACATCACGTGCCAATTTGAGTACGTCTCGTGGCGGGAGATATGATTACCGTCGTCATATGAAATGGAACAAAATTCCAAGAATTACGTCAAATTGAGAGATAGCATCAAGCCATTGAGCTGCATAGGGTTTGGACCTGAAGTTTGTGCAACTGTACTTGTGGTAAATAAGGTCTTCGTGTACTTGACAAACTTTTAAGTTGAACATAATGTTTACCGTCGCTGCATGTTTCGATTACCGAACATTTAAATACGTTATCCAGCTTTTCAGTCGCAGTTTATGATATTTTGTTACACCTTACTGAAAATTTGTCAAACTTACGGAAAACAAAAAATCAGCTACCTTAGTGAGACAGTCTCGTCAGGGTTGGCAAGTCTGCATGCATTTGTCAGTTACGAAGACACACCATGACGAACCTAAACTCACGCTGTACGGAACCTATACCAGTTGTTGAAGAAACAAACTTTCTAGATATTATCTTCGACAGAAAACTGATCTTCATTCCACACATAAAGAGCTTGAAAGCTAAATGCTTGAAATCCCGAGATTTACTTAAAGTAGTAGCGCACACTGACTGGGGTGTTGATAGAAGAGTCATCCTCAATTTATATAGAATATTTATTCGCTACAAACTGGACAATGGTTGCGTTGTTTATGGTTCAGCCAGAAAGTCATACTTGAAGATGCTTGACTCAATTCATCATCAAAGAATAAGACTCGCTCTGGGAGCATTTAAGACATCCCCATACGAAAGTCTTCTTGCTGAAGAGAACGAACCACCTTTATCACATCGCAGTGAAATGCTTTTTCGGCTGTATTTCAACCCAAATACAAAACATTATACCAAAACAAACCAAATGCCATACCGTCTTATAATATTATCCAGTATTGACAGTACAAAAATTGATCTTAAAATTCAGAAAGCATGCAGTTCCGAAACACCTCCCTGGCTACTTGAGCAACCAAAAGTACTTTTTACACTAGATGATGGAGAAAAAAAATTCGAGATAAACCGTTTCATCTTCAGCAAGTGGTATCATGAACTCCTCACTGAATTTAAAAACTACACAAGAATTTATACTGATGGATCAAAGGATGAGGAAAAAGCTGCTGCAGCCTTCGTTAGCGGAAAACACACTACAAAAGTTCGCGGGGCCCCGAGTGGCCGAGTGGTCTAAAGCGCTGATCGTTACGGATCACTGCCATCTCACCTCTGTCTGCGTGAGTTCGAGTCCAGGCTCGGCTAACGTGGGTACGTGAGAAAGCCTGCCAGTAGCTTCTCGTGGGTCGGTGGTTCTTCCCGGGGTTTTCCAGGGTTCTTCCTCCACCATTAATACTGGCCGCCATGTATAGCCTATCTTGTGCTGAAAAATGGCGTTAAACCCTATAACAACAACAACAACAACAAAAGTTCGCTTACCAAATGGTACATCGATTTTTTTCAGCCGAAATCAGAGCAATAGACCTTGCTCTGCAATATATCGAAAACAAACATATTTAAACGGCATCATCTTCTCCAACTCACTATCAGTACTTCAGTCACTAAACAACAGAAAACTGGAAAATCCATTACTAACCAATATTCTCATCAAAAATACTGAGCTGAGTACTTCCCATAATATTGTATAATGTTGGTTACCCAGCCATATTGGTATTAATGGTTACGAAAAAGCAGATCGCGCTGCTAAAATGGCCCTATCCCTAGAACCATCTGAGTTTAAAATAACGTATACAGATTTTAAACCTAGTATCAACGAGTTTTTATGTCAGAAGTGGCAGGCATCATGGAATGATGCAGTGAATAACAAACTTCATACAATCAAGCCAACCCTAGGAGAATGGACTCCTTCCTACAGATCCATCGGTTGGGAGGAGGTAGTCATTGCAAGAATTAGAATTGGTCGTACTTATATAACCCACTCCCACATGCTAAAAGGCGACGAACCACCAGAGCGTTTCTTGCAATGAACCATTCACTGTTAAGCACATTATAATAGAGTGTTTCGACCTCCAACCTACGCGACAATGTGCATGACATGAAGGAACTTTTTGATACAATAAACGTCTCCTGTATTTTAAAATTCTCAAAAAAGTAAACATTTTTCCTACGATAACTTTCATGCTATCACCTTGAGTATTTTTTATGTAATGTATATACCGTCCTTTGTTTTCAATACATTTTCATCTAAATCTTAATTAACATACACCATTTACATTTCCCGTTGATCAGGAAGCTTTATACATTACCCTTACCATCTCATCATTTTACTGTAACGGTTTCATTTTTTTTATCGCTGGTAGATAAGAGACCTTTGATCTCTTTTAAATAATCCTACATATAACCTTTTGTATGGCGCTAAATAGCCTAACAGTGCTGATGCACCGTAAAAATACAATCAGTCAATCACTGTGTATCGTTTGTATGGTCATTACTGTGCGTCATTTTGTTTGTAGGGTTATAACTGCGTCATTTTGTTTGTAGGGTCATTACTGTGAGTCATTTGTTTGTAGGGTCCTTACTGTGCGTCATTTGTTTGTACGGTCATTACTGTGCATCATTTGTTTGTTCAGTCATTACAGTGCATGATTTGTATGGTTAATACTGTGCATCATTTTGTTGGTACGGTCATTACTGTGAAATCAAGTTTCTACTTTAGACAGTTTCCAGTCATGCACAAAACGTTTGGGTGGAATAGAAATTTGTTGCACAATTTCTGCTGGAAATATCCCTCATGCGTATTCGACTGTAGTACAGCTATAGATTATCTGTGCAAAATGTTACTTCACACAGTTTCAGAAGAATAAAGAAAGAAACTAGATGAAGTTCTGAAAAGTTAAGTCATGATATGTGTTTATCATTTCTCCGTGCCAATTGTTTTGTGTCAATAGTTATACAACTTAAAGTCATGTTATGTGTTTATCATTTCTCCGTGCCAATTGTTTTGTGTCAGTAGTTATACAACTTTAAGTCATGTTATGTGTTTATCATTTCTCCGTGCCAATTGTTTTGTGTCAGTAGTTATACAACTTTAAGTCATGATATGTGTTTATCATTTCTCCGTGCCAATTGTTTTGTGTCAATAGTTATACAACTTAAAGTCATGTTATGTGTTTATCATTTCTCCGTGCCAATTGTTTTGTGTCAGTAGTTATACAACTTTAAGTCATGATATGTGTTTATCATTTCTCCGTGCCAATTGTTTTGTGTCAATAGTTATACAACTTTAAGTCACGTGGTTACTAATGCCATACTCAAAAAAAGTAATTCCAAAAAAACAGAAAATACAGTCTTCCATTTCACAAATCTATCTTGTCTCTATAATGCAACTTTTATGACTATATATCATTGAGAAAGGTTACATATCTCCTATTTTTAATGTTTTATGGCTTTAATGGCAGCACTGAAAATATATCTCATATGGATACTTGCAAGGACAACATGGATGTATTAAGTATTCATCCGAAGATAGAATTTCTTGCAAGTCTTGTGGGAGATATTGCTTGGGTCCAAAAGTGTGTCATAATCAGTCATCAGCTGCTATCACTATGCCGGGCAGATTTGATCTTGTATCCATCTCTTACATCCACTGGTAATTCTGACTCTTTGTCCCCTCCAATTTTAGGCATCCCAGTGGGCACAAGTACCCCCACATGTCCGAGCATGGCCTTGTGGCCTGTAAGTTTTGGTTGATGTTATTTTTTTTTTATTTTTTTTTTTTACAGATCCATTGGATCCATCCTATACTATGGTATCAATTTCCTGGCTGTTAAATCAGTCCCGCTGAATCAGTTCAGGGATCTTGCTGATAGATCCATCCATTTAACCATGTATACAGGGTTTACCCTGGTTCTTCCTCCACCAGTTATATTGGCCATCAAATATGGGTTATCTTGTACCGAAAATAGTGTTAAACCCACAACAACTACTTAGATCCAACCATGGAGTAGACTGAATTCAGTTTTAAGGCTGCCATCGTAGTGATTGACAGGGAGTTGTTGGCTTCAGAATGCCCTCCACCCCCTACTGCCATGCATGACTTTAAAGTCAGGGCTTCAGTAGATATCAATGATGAGGAAGAGACTCAGACCATCCAGTTACTTCCTCAGTCAGTTAAGATCAGAGAGATCAATAATTTTCTCTCTGGAAGAGTCTGTGATCTGGCAAATGCTAAAGTTTTCTTTTACTGTAAGTCAAGTACCAGCAACATTTTCATCATGCCTTTCATTACTGAACTCCTGGCTCTAGATAAGTCTTAACGTCACCATGGACACAATTCTTAAATTCTTCAAGTTATACAAGTTGTCTTAGATTTTCGTAATCTTGGTCAACTTTCTTGGCTAAGCACCACCTATCAAATAATTGTTCTTTATCTCTATCTAACTGCATTTGCTTCTCCTCTTTCTCCAATAGCATTTTCCTCTCTCTCTCGTTCCTCTTTATCTAATTGCATTTGCATTTGTTTTCCCTCTTTCTCTTTCTGAATCTCAAACCTTCTTAACTCTAGTTCCACCTTGTATTTTAATTTTAATTCCTTTACTTTTATGTTAGAGATTGATACAGACCTACTAATCAAATCCAAAGCACTTTTATCCAAAATACTCTTTTCCACCAAATATTGACCAAAATAATTTTTATTTTTTGCTTCCTTAAAGAAGCTTTTGCCTCAGAAAGATCATATTTTCTGACAATCTGAAGCAATTCATCTTCTTTCAAGAAGTTCAACTGTTCCTGGGTAGGATTTGAAATAAAGATCTCCACTTTAGATGACATTATAAAAAGATTGTTGATTTCACTAAAGATTTCTAAAATGTGAAATAATACCTGCGATTTAGAAAATTCTAAAACAAGGTGAAACAAAATTTCAAAAACAAAGTTTTCTGAAATATATTAGAGAAATTTGTATCCCAAAGACGAGCGCCCAATTTTCTGTTACGAGGTCTATGCTCTTAAAATAAGTAACAGAAAAGATTAAAAGACAACAAGCTTTGTAAAATTTAACAAATTATTTATTTCCCAAGAATACAAAGTGAGAATGAGAATAAAGAACTTACGGTATTGCGAAATAAATCCCAAAGTAATCCAATAATTACAGACACAAGTACCAATAATTTAAATTCCTGAATAAAAGTCGGTACAAGTCCCAAAGAAATCCAAAAACTGAAGGCGATGACGTGTCTGTAATAGGTTATAGTGTTGATGTGTCAACAGTCTTTTGTCGAATCACATTAATATAATTTTCAGGTTTGAATTCAGTATAAATTCGAGTGAATGTCTCTATCCGAGAATTTTATCAGAGCACTTTTGTATTTGCAAGGAAAATAATCACTTGAATTCATAACTTGAACAAAAATAATTCACCCCAACTGGACACAACATAATACAACTTAAAAGTGCTAGATGTTAAAACACGAATGACCAAGTCCTCACAATCATAAGATTATATAGTTCTCTACTTGACCTCAGGTCACAATTAGCATTTTCTAAAAATAAAACATTTCCTAATGGAAAACAACCTTCTAGAATGATCCTGATGTTGGCAAAATAACCTGGATTAAATATAATTCACTGAGGAAACTCAAAACTTTGACCCAAATAAACATATTTACTTCTTCTATTAATAATGATCCTGATATTAAGCCCATACACAGAGAGAATAATTTAGCTTTGTATTTGTTGTTTACAATTAATAAAATTTTTAAAAAGTCAATCAGGTCAAGCAGAAATGAACTCGGTTTTGGATAAGGTCAAGTCCAGCATACAATGTTACATTGCAATAGCATATAATGAAATAAAAAAAAAAATGTTAAACTGACAAACAAACAATTGAATTAAATATACATAACAACAGTGAATTAGTTTCTTTTAGTTATAAAATATATTGATTAATTAATTTATTTTATTTTATTTTATTTTATTTTATTCAACTTACTCACACCGAATTCCCAAAATTAAACACTAAAAGTTTTGAAAAGTTAAAATGTCCAAATTTATCTCCCTTGACATTGGTCCCGGTTTTGCGTTAGGTATAGCGTCATTATAGTATAATGTAATAACCGTGTCCAACCTCCAAGCATAATCAAGGGCTTTAAGAGTACTGCTCTATCTAAACGTAATTCCATGTCTGCGCAGCAGTTGTACTGAATAATTCACAGGTGGCTAAGATCAAGAAACTCGTTTGTTCGTACTGCTCGCTCTCGAGTTCCGTAATCTTAGACGTCGAGGAAGTGTTGATATAATTAAAATTATGACGTCATAATATGCATGGCATAAATTAGGTTAGGCTAACATGCAAATAACTTGTCCTAATGCAAAAGATCTTAATCTAACAGCATTCTTCCAAAGTGATATCAATGTTACTTTAGTTTATCTTAAATGCGCGAGTTAGCCTGCTTTGTTTATCATCAATAATGTAATATGTCTGTGTCAAACTTCATAAGTTAAGGTGCTTATCAAATTAGATCATTTCCATGTAGGTATTATGGACTTGCGGACTACATGTAAGATTTATTTACCTCCAAAGTTAAACAGTTTCACAGCATGCAAAAGTAATGCACATCCGAATGTGAAGATTTGACAACGGAAGTGCTCTATTTTCAAATGAGCGTCGAAAATCTCATGTATTGCAAAAACACCAGGTAGCACAATTTTACAAAGAATTTTACCTTGTTTGAATTAAATTCAAAATATTTATTAGTTTGACTTTAGCAAGTTATCACAACAAGTAATGTCAAGTGACCAAGTGTTTTGAACTATCATGTTTTAGTAAATCACCAGTAGCAGAGACGCTTACTTAGCGGGGATGGTACAAATGCAAACTTCATTCGTTCCGGTATTTTTCAAAACCGATCAATTCCATTTAGGTATTTTGGGATTGCGGACTACATGCGAGATTTAATTAACGAGACAGAATTGGTTGACAACGTGCAAAAACCATGCAGTTCCAGAATTTACGTTTTTGCTAAATCACGTAAGACACTTTTATGAAGAATTTTACTTCGATTAAATTTCATTCAAGACATATATTACATTGATAGTAGCAAGTCATCACGACAAAATAGAGTAAAGTATCCAAATAAATCGCCAGTCAGCAGAAGCGAATACTATTGGCGATTGTGGAGAGTATCGAGTGAAAATTCCAAGATCTCGATATACAGTGGAGCAGCAGAGAAGGTGAACAGACTCTAATTGGGTGTCCGTTATTTTCTCAAAATAAAGGTTCCTACGAAAATGAAATACAAGGTCAATAACGCCAAACCAAAACCTCTAACCGATCGAGAGTCTCTCTAAATTGTGTTAGCTCATTTTGTTACTTTATCGCGGGCGTTTTGTTTTCATTTTTTATGCGTATTTGTTTACCTGTCGGACACTCACTGTTAGTCGTTCATCTTCTCTGCTGCTATAATTAAATCATTATTATAACTACATCATGTGCCTTGGTAAAGAATCATACACAGCTAGACTAGCTCGAGAGCGACTAGAGGCAATTAAGAAATATCTACCACTCCGAGATTCTGTCAAACAACAACCACAACAACGTCAACAAACACAGGAAGAATTTACAGAAAGTACAGAACAGTTATTTAAATCGGTCACGAAGGCTACCGAAGAAGGTACAAAGGCTACCAAAGGTCTTCTTCCCACGTTGGAGAAAACCCCTGAAGAAACTGAGAAGATAGCAAGGCGGACTAAGGAAATGAAAAAGATTCTGCGACAACTTCCAGGTGAAATAGTTGCTGCTCAGCCAGTCCGAGAAATACCTGAAGCTCGACCAAAGTTAAAAAAAAAATCTGGAATAATTAATAAATTTTCTGAATCTGGCATTGAATTAATAAAAAGAGTTAAACATGTAGGTGAGTTGGTCGCGCTTGCCGTGTCAGGTTTTGAAAACCGAGGTAAACTTTTAAAACCCAAGCACGCTAAAGAACATATGAAACGTGATGATTGGCAAATATCGTTATTTCGTATGTACTACAATATTGATCAGGTTCGATTAAACGACCCATTATGGATGTCATTCAAGGAATCAATAGATAACTTTTATGATGAGTTATATCAAATACAACAGCAGCAACGGCGGCCACCAAAACTAGTAGTAAAGCCAAAACAACCAGTACCAAAACCGTCTGTAAGTAATCTCGAAGATAAATTTACCCCTGAAGGTATTGCCGTTATCAAGGATCCAAATCAAACAATAGATATCGCCAAAAATGGATTGATGAGCGCAAAAAAATATAAAACCTGAACATGTCAAAAAAATACAACGTAACAATTGAATTTCAATGGTATATCGTATTGCTAATAATATTGGGAGTATTAAATCCGGCGATGAAAATGTTGCCAAATTTAAACAACAAGTAGAACAATTAACGATTAGTCCAGAACCACAAGAAGAACAATTAACGATTAGTCCAGAACAACAAATACAGCAACTAGACGAAAAAGAACAAGAACGACGAGAACAATTAACACAAATAGAGATATAAGAACAGGAACAAAAAAATTTAATACAAAAACAAGAAATAATGAACAACGAAGAAGAATTGCTGCAGCGACAACTACAAGAACAACGAAAAAGAAAACAAACAGCAGTGACAACATAAACCGAGAAGAAATACGGCAATCAATAAAACGTATTAAAGATCAACTAGAAGAACTGCATATAGCAAAACAACATACAGAACAACGATTATCAGAATTCACCCCAGGCGTAACTGGAAGTGGACTTGTTACTTGCCGGACAACGTTGTCGCCGACGTAAACAGACTTGAAATTCTCATTGGAGGAAAGCGAGCCGGTAATATTTCCCCAGAAATCATTAATGAGATAACATCGATTTGTCAACGATTATTTACCGGCGGTATTATGGATTTTATTGTTGACCGGGCTATCATCGATGAAAATGTCAATGATTACCACAGCGACTGAACAGTTAGATACAGCGACTAAAAATAAGATGATCATACATAATGCTCAACGTGCCCCAAAAGCAATACCGATTGTAATGCAACTGGGTATGAAAGCTATTCGTGAAAAAGGTATTGGTGATGTTGCCAAGAAAGCGTTTTCGGCAATCCGGGATAGACTAGCACGATTAATACGACGAAAGCCGCAGCCAGTAAAATTACCCAGCACTGAAGTTATGCCTGCAAATGTCAGAAAAATAATAAATCAAGCTGCAAATCAAAAATTAGCAAAGTTGGCTGGTGAAAAAGAAAAGAAATATAACCGCAAGTTTAATAGCAGGAAGTGGTCTTCGTGTTAGACGATAGCAAGTATAATAAAGATGTTTAAACGCGTATCTGATCCCGCAGTTGACATGGACGCACCAGTACTCAAGGATAAGTCTGTGCGCGATTATCAGTATTATTCTTATGACGCACGTGTACCTGACGCACGTGGAAGAATCGAATTACAAGTTCAGGATACAAGCAGATATTTCTTACCAGCTGAGGCATTCATTGAGGTCGAAGGTAGACTCGTCAATGTAGGTGATACCGCATACGGAATTGGTGATCAAACAACTCACTTGTGTTCGCGTATAAAAATCGCGACGATGGAACTCCAGATTGGCAAGTTGTAAGTATACCTACAGGCAGTTATCAGATTGAGCAGATCAATGAGGAATTCCAGCGCAGAATCAAATCTATAACGGGCAAGGAATCCAAGATAGCTATTACTGTTCACGAGCCAACGTTATCAGCGGCAATAGAAATTCCTACCCCAGATTACGCCGTAGATATATATCATTCATCGATTTGAACTGTACTTAGCTGGCCAGAAATTTCGCCAGTTTATGTTGGACCACCATAACCAATACATGATGAATTCCTCACTGATGAAAAAAATTCATAATGATTCCCGCGTACAGAAAACTATACCCGTGGTCCGTTGATGAATATTTCATCGATGGCGCTGAAAGTATCCCTGATCTTAAAGAAAATTACACAGAAAAAGCTGCAGCGTGGGGTATTCATGATTAATTCATCACTGTCACAAATAAATCATGAATGATGCATTTAATCGAATTTCCGCCGATGTTAAACTTTATTTCGCCAGCATAATACAACATTACAGCGATATCATAAAGAAATCATCATTGATGGATTTTAATTATCTTAAGCATATTTTAACTAGAAATGCACATCCTGACCTGCAATTATTCAAGGAATGATTAGCAGGATCATCGGAGATGAATACTTTCCTGGATTCTTGAATCATATAAATCCGCCACAGGTATTCTCATCCGTAAGGTACTCATGGCTGGGCTTGTAAGAAGATAAAAGATGTTGCCCAAGTAATCAAAAATGTACCATTTACAAAGGTATCTGACAGATTAATCATGTTTGTCTAGTGTACATAATCGACTCTGAACATCATTTCAAACTTATGACAGACCGGACATTGTTGGACTTAAAGAATGAATCATTCAAATAATCTGTCTTTATTTAAACTTGAATGATAATCGATCGTAGGGATTCTGACAAAGTTCACAAATTCAGTGGTGTCAAATCCGTGTCTAACCGATCGCAATTTGTTTTCTCGACAAATAATATGGTTAGCAGTTGAATCTAGTGTATTTATTTTACTGTAGATTGCAGAACCGTCACTTAAATCATTAATATATTAATACCGTCTGGTGTTAAGTATGGGGGTGGCATCAGTTGCTCTTCTTTTGAAATACTTGAATATTGAATTAAAAACCAAAACAACTGAACAAGAGGTCAATGACTTAAAATTTCTGAGCCTTTTAAGTATAAACAATACCGATAGCTGTTTGAGAGGATAAGAAATTGATATTCACTACCTTTGTTAGGAGAACTAGAAGATCTGCAAAACAAAAAGAAAGATTAAAAAGTTGCACGCCGGGAAAGTATTCTTAGCAATCAAGGATAGACTAGCACGATTAATACGACAACCACATTCTGATCTGAGACTGATCAATTTGAATCTTTCTCATGAACTATTGTATATTGATCATATATTTCCGCTCAGCAGAGCATTTATTGAAATCATTGGCATTTACAGGTCATGGCCCGTCACGTTTGCAAAAGAACATGCACGACGATTTTACCGGTATGTCGCAGCTATCATTATTTGTTGCATCCCAACACGATTACTCACCATCTGACAAGTATTCTTTGCACAGGATACATAGAATAACTGTTGAATAGAGTGTTCCATCGTTCATACGATAAATGTCGTCAAAATTCCTGGTAACCTCGTTTTAGAATTGTCACACGTTGCTTCAAAAACTATATCATACTGCAAACCACAGTCAACTTAGGAACTTTAATAAATAAAAATGCCTTTTGGAAGACATTCACGACCTGCGTTGATTTTGCTGTTATCATGGATCTGTAAAAAGAAATGGATCTAAGACGTATCTGCTTAAAGATTCGAACAAAAGGGAGAAGATGCAACTCGACATCAAAATGTACAGTTAAATCTGAT
Organism: Megalonaias nervosa; assembly: GCA_016617855.1. NCBI lineage: Eukaryota > Metazoa > Mollusca > Bivalvia > Unionida > Unionidae > Megalonaias > Megalonaias nervosa. Next base: position 31,894 of record JAECUM010020927.1, read on the forward strand.
ATTGTTTGGTTCGTAACTTTGCATTTCAGAACGATGTTAATGCCCAATTTGCAGCAACGTAATTACGTTTGTTTCCAGGAACGCCAAAAACTCTATACCTGTATGATCTTCATTGGGAATAAACATCAGAAATGTAAGTACTTTTATATAATCGTAGATTAATTTGCCAGCCCCTAGTCGTAGCTACCTTTCATCGCGGAACACTAGAGCAAGATACATTTGTCCGCTCAGCGAGAGATTTATTTTTCTTATGGAATCTTAACAATGATAAACCCTCCAATAACTTCACTTCTGGCAATAATAGTCAAGAAAATTGTTCTGAGCCATTATTTTATATAATCAGTTTATATTAATTAACATCAGCCGTGACACTAGCTTGATCTCAATCGCATGATTGGATAGAAAGCCAAGTTTTGGTTGGTCTTGAGTCAGATTTTGTTGGAATAACCAAGTTGATGAATTCCTGACAACTTCACCATGCCCGCGTACAGGGTACCCTTCCCCCACTGCTTGATCAGCATCATTGATGACCCGGTTTTGGACTAAATTGTCGTTGTGATGTCATCGAAAGTACACAAGCAATTAGCAAGTCCCAGGATATCTGATTGTATCAGAACCAATTAATCCTGTTTGTCTGCCAAAGATTACATTTCAAACTTACTGACCAGACCGGACACTTGTTTACTTAAGGAATGAATCATTGCAAATAAATCTGTATGTGAGATCGTCTTGAGTGTAATCGACGTAGGGGTGCCAGTTCACAAAAGTGAAGGTGGTGGTAATTATGTGTCTTCAGGAATTACTTGCAATTGTTCGCGTACAAATCTACGCTGAGGAGAGCAGTTGAATCTAGTCTGTAGATTGCAGGTCTACCCGTGGATCTTACCACGCTGGAAAGTTTATGTATGGTCACACTCCAAATAGGATCAGTTGCTCTTTTTTACCCCCTTCAAGTTCACCAGGTTCATATAAATATCTTACAGTCACATTACCTAGTACTGTTTGAGAGGAAGAATCATGTCGTTGTATTGGTATATATTTCTTTGTGATCGCATTGGCAGGCTTCATAGAAGTTGCACGAGTAATTCCATTATTTAACGCAGCTATCACTTGGTAGTCTTGCAACCCATTCACGAGATCTCTTGTCTTTCTGAACTATTTCCTTTGCGTATTGATATCCAAATAACCGCTCAGCAAGTGTTCGATTAAATCGTTCAACGATTGCCTGATCACGATGAATTGCGGTATGTCCTCGTCTGATTTTGACATTATGTTGCCTCATCAACGATGATACTGCACCAAGAAATTCTTTGCCAGGATCAACCTGTAATAGTTGTGGCCATCGCAAGGGTCCTCGTTGATAAATTTGTTCAAAAGCAGATGCAACTTTAGTTGCTGTTTTAGTTGATAGTGGTTCTGCTTTTTTATATCTACTTGCAACGTCAACGACAGTTAACGCGTATTTATATATGCGTGATTGACGTCTACGTGTTTTAATAGTATCATGTTGTAAAAACAAAATATCTGCTTGATGAACTTCATTGGGAGTGCTGACATCAAAATGTAAGTACTGAATTTTTTTTAGGTGGACGTAGATAGATTTGCCATATTGCCTGTCGTGCTAACCAATTTGCAGCAACAGAACGTGAGACATTTGCCGCATCAGCAAGTTTGCCAATCGCTGCTCTACCCCTCCAATATCCTCTTGGGCTATAATAAACCGATTCCATTATTTTAATAATCAGTTGATTAATTACCAGCCCCTAGCACTAGTCTACCTTTCATCGCGGAATTTACTAGAAAGCTAGCAAGTTTTTCTCCGAGAGATTTATTTTTTTATGGAATTTAACGAATGAATCAACTTCACATCTGCAATATGTCGTTGTTCTAGATCTTTATTTTTATACGCAACATCATGAACGTGACACGCTTGATCAATCGCATTTATTGGATACTCTCCAGGTTTTGGTTGGTCTTGTTCGTCAAGTGGAATATCAAGTCGAGTTCCATGACCACAATAATTGTATCCATGGAGATGTTTTTCTCCTGGGTATTTAGCCCATGGAGTCCCTGGTAATTTTCAAAGTGAAGCAGCAATATCACCACCCCTGACATCCGTCAGGCGAGACGAAGTAAATTTGTATTTTTGTATCACATTTCACACACTTACCTGTAAGTGCACGCTTGCTATTTTTTTTTTTTTTTTTTTTGTTATTATTGTTGTTAATCTGCTGGTGGGAGTGGGTGCTCTGCATCGAACACAATATAAACTCCTATTATATATTGTATATTTATACAACATGGATATCATGAATTTCTCAGCGCCACGAAAACAAGAGCCAGTAAAGCATCATCCAGCACTACCAAATTCTATCAGAGCAATTATACTTGGCCCATCTGGGTCTGGTAAGACGCAAGTGTTGCTTAATCTGATAATGAGATGGCTCAAGTGGGATAAGTTGTACTTGCTGGTACCATCTCTGGATGACCAACGATGTTACGAAGTACTTAAAGATTTTAACGAAAACACAAAATTGTTGGACGATGACGGTAATGATATTATTGATTTTATCACCGATATTGATGAAGCTCCATCTGTAGATGACCTCGATGGATTTATTAATAATCTTGTAGTATACGATGATTTGATGTTGGACAAACAATCAAATCCAGCTCGAATATTTTCTCGAGGCAGACATCGTGATTTATGTTACTCAGCATTATACACTAATTCCGAAAGTAATCAGAGATAACTGCAATATTTTAGTTGTGTTTAGCGGCGTTGATACACATACGTTGCGAAATATTCATCAGACTTGGTGTTCAGGGGACATGGACATGATTAAATTTAAAAACTTCTTTGCGCTAGCGCAAGCTAACCCACACGGATTTATCACGATAAATTTACATGATCCTAGGTCGAGGTATCGTATAGGCTTTGATAACATTTTCGGTTGAGAGACAGCAGCAGAGAAGGTGAACGACTAACAGTGAGTGTCCGACGAGTAAACAAATACGCATAAAAAATGAAAACAAAACGTCCGCAATAAAGTAACAAAATTAGCTAACAATTTAGAGAGACTCTCGATCGGTTAGAGGTTTTGGTTTGACGTTAATGACCTTGTATTTCATTTTCGTAGGAACCTTTATTTTGAGAAAATAACGGACAACCAATTAGAGTCTATTCACCTTCTCTGCTGCTAGTGGAATGCTGAGAGTCGAACACTTCCAAGATCTCGATATACAATGGAATGCTGATAGTCGAACACTTCCAAAAACTCGATATGCAGAGAAACTGCTGATAATCGAAGACTTTCAAAATCTCGATATACAGTGGAATGCTGATAGTCGAAGACTTCCAAAATCTCGATATACAGTGGAATGCTTATAGTCGAACACTTCAAAGATCTCGATATACAGAGGAATGCTGATAGTCGAAGACTTCCAAGATCTAATAAGTGGGATGCTGATAGTCGAACGCTTAGATGATCTCGATATATAGTGGAATGTTGATAGTCGAAGACTTCCAAGATCTCGATATACAGTGGAATGCTGATAGTCGAACACTTCCAAGATCTAATAAGTGGGATGCTGATAGTCGAACGCTTAGAAGATCTCTATATATAGTGGAATGTTGATAGTCGAAAACTTCATAGACCTCAATATATAGCTGCACAACATATTGTACTGAAATCAAGTGATCAGTGAACAAAATTATTTTGTTGAAATAAGCGTTTGAGCAATATTCCCATATTTTTTCTCTGAAAAAACTGGCAAATATTAAAATATCTAAGTAGCGGGGGAAAAAACGCCTGTAAGTTGGAGGATCAATATGTAGTTCTTAGGTGTTATTCACCTAGTAGCTGACATTTGAACCATGGCATACCTCTAACTATGATGTTAAGGCTTTGTCACCCTCTCGTCCCTCGGGGGCATTGCTAGCTGTAAAATATTGCAGTTGTCAAGTAACTCCCCTTGTCCGAAACAATCGTGCATTGACTGAGTCAGACACATTTCCCGTCAGCCGGTACATCGTATATAGACATCTGTAAAACAACTTGTGGTAAGTAAGTATTATATAAAATGAGTTTTGCCACCACCCTACATAGCGAACCGACAAGCTCTGTGAAGATTTTCTTGGTAATTGCTCTCTCTCTCTCTCTCTCTCTCTCTCTCTCTCTCCCTCTCTCTCTGGATAAAGTATGTCATACTTTGTAAATGATATATTAATCTGTTTTGTAAAATTGTGTTTTTTCTCTACCCGTGTATTCATATACGGACAGTCCTATGCTGGGTTTGTTTTCTCTGTGTTTACATAACGGGACAGTACCAGTTACCGTCCTATGTTCCCCCTGCTTTATTTTATATTCCTCTGTGGATTTGGTAATGCTTACTAGGCCCTGATGTCTCTCCTATTAGATGCAAAAAAGTGTATCCATGGCTGTTCACGTGATAAACGTTGTAAGCATTTTTATTGTTTGGTTTTTTTTATAATCTCATGGTCCATATAAACATTTGGTTTGAGGGATTTATTTCTATGGGGATTTGGTAAGGTTCTTGCCTCAACCATATTCACTTCGTAGCTTTCGCACAACACTATATACCTAGACTTGTGCTGATGTTTCATTACATCACACACACACACACACACACACACACACACACACATATGTATATATACTTTTTGAAATAATAAAACGAAAAACTGGATGCAACGATTTTTTTGATAAACATAGGGATGAAATAATGAACTTGCAAAAACAAAACCTTCTTTGCAAAGATTTATTTGTTAAAAAATAGACAAAGAGGCAACACACTGTTAAGCAAGATACGTTGATACAATTATTAAATAAAAATATAAGTAGTGAGTAGTGGTCTGAGATTTATAGCAGGTTCAAACTTAGCACTAAGGATACAAAGTTGATCTCTTTTAATTTTAAATTATATCAAAGAATAACTGTCACTAATTATTTTAGAAAAGAATTAAGATATTAGACGACGACAAATGTACCTTCCGTAAGAGTGTGAACGCAAGTCTTGAACATCTGTTGCATGACTGCAATATTAATTTGTTGTAGTAAAATGCTTGCACCTCGTTGAACTAACATTTTAGATTTGTGCAAATGGTGTACACTTGTCAAAAAATATTTTTAAGAAGTAAACATTTTGATATTTTGTGCAATATCTTGCTTATTTTGGCTAAATATTATAACACTTGCAGGTTCAATATGCACAATCATTCCATTTATGCTTTTATGCAAATAGTTGCAACGTACAAGAACATTGAAAAAATATTGATAAGTTAAATAAAAATGAGGACCAATTTCTTCAAAACTGGGCTTCAATCAGGAACATGTAACTTGTGCAATTCGTTTCATTTATTTGGGTCCGATTTGATGGTAAACAGGAACAAATACCGCAATATAGCTAGGTATATGTGTCACTGGACGCTGTATACTTGCGTCTCTCTAATTTGTATGTCTAGAGAGACTGCGTGCATTATGCATATGTGTATGTGGGGTGGGGGGTGGGGTTCTTTATCTGTGCATTATATTTATCGTCCCGAGATTATCTGATAACCAGAAAGGTTTTATTGTAAGAATGTAAGCTGATCTTGGGATGGAGTTCCCCGACCCAGTGGTCAGTCTATTGCTTTATTTTTACCACCAGGACTCCTCATTTTGTAAGAAAAGAACTTTGCTATGCAATTATTAGCGCAGTCAGTCTATTATTATTATTATTATTATTATTATTATTATTTTTAATTTGAAGTGTTGTTGTAAAATTCTCTGTTTGTGTTTGTCTGATTCCTTTTAAAACCCAGTGTTTATATATTTTTCTCAAAATGCACTAATGAACAATAGTTCCAATAGCACAATAGTTAGCGTAATAGGAAATTACAAACGCATTTTTAAGTTGGTACACACATTGTGCACCAATGCTCCCAGGATATAATAACAGTGCCAACAATGACACAATATCTTGGACTGTAGTTAAAGTGAAGTCTAAAATGCAGTCTCCTACCCATCATTCCTAAACGAATTAGAGAGTATTATATATTCAAAATATGCTTATCCAGAACTTCACTAAATGTACACAGTAATTTTGATATTTTACTTCTGTTTAAACATGGATATATTTAGGAGAATAGTTTCTCTCTTCCTGTCCAAGAATGGAGGAATTTATCAATCTATTGTACCTAGATCCATGACAGTTCACTTGCGGGCAACAATTAATCAGGGTCTTAAAAAGTGACGTAAACTGTTTGTGCTATTCTCATTAAGCAAGCTGAAAATGCTAATGGAGATTGTATTACATTGAAATACAATGCTAACTCTGTAACTGTTCCTAATGTAAAATGTATATCTAAATGGAATGTCAGACTAAGCTTTGGATAAGTGCGAGGAATTGATCATAATCATAATGGTATCATCTTAAAATGATATATTCATAAAACGTTCTACAGTCCTACAAAGTTACTATGACCCTTAACAATCCCAGACACTCTGTTTATTCAGGGATCCAGTTAGAAAGGATGACTTGAAACCGAATTTCAGCTCATTGCTCAAGAAGTTTTATTCGGTAAATAATGAAAGTAACCATGACAACAATCAAAGTATATTTCAGGCTTGTAGCACCCCAAACCAGTCTTCCATAGCATCCCGTCGTTATATAAAGCTGCAGATTAGATAGAACTTTCTTCACATGGAATTCAGATACGGAAGTTATTTGGTTCTGCACCAAATCAATTAGAGGAAACGAATCAGATACCCCAGTCAGGGCTCCCGGGACCAGCTGAATCGGAGCAGCTGGCAGTGAACAGGAGATGGCAGCCATAACAATTAATAATAATAACAAATTGCACCATGAGAAAAACACTCAGCTAGAAACGCCATCAGAAAACTCTTATATAATGACAGGGGTTGCTGAGGGCAGGGATACAAACATAAGTCCTAATGAGGGAAAATAAATCACTGCATCAGGAAACTGAAAACTTGAAGGCCCCAAAAACTAAATTATGAAAAGAATATGAAGCTTTGAAAACTAAATACCAGTCAGCAAAATTCAGACATGACAAGCTTGCTGAACAACTTTCAAATAATAAGGACAAATCTGAATTGCTGGGGGAAAGAAAGACAAAATCCGTAAAATGTTCATCTAGTCGCTGTCTACATAAAATGTGACCTAAGCCAATTATCGAGTCGCTGTCTGATCCTTGAAGAGAAAAGCAGTAAACTGAAAGATAAAGTGAAGCATCTGAATCGAGACAAAGATAATCCTCAAAGATAATCCTCGAGACAAAGATAATCCTCAAAGATAATCCTCTATCAGAAAAAAAGCTGATATAAAATATAGTTCTGTTGCTATGGATCCTGGAATGTTCTTGTCAATAATGCAAGACATTAGAAACAAGAAAACTGAAAATGTGGCAAGTGTGGCAAAATAAAAGAATCTCAAAGGTGCAGAAACAATGTCATCCAGAAAACTAAGTAAACTTCATACCTGTTGCTGACATACCTTAGTCAATCATAGCAGAAAATAAAAAGATCAACAGTAATATGGACAAATTTGTCAAAAATAAAACTACATTGAAAGCTATTAAATCTATCGCAGAGAATGAAAACTCGTCTTCACTCCCAAGGCATTCTCTCAAGGAGATCATACAATTGATTCAGTGGAGATAACCTAGCTCATGTCACAAAAATTTAGTGAATGCTTAGTATCACTGTTCTAATATTAGATGTGAAACTCTTGGTTCTTCCAATACCAGGGATTCTTTTCATCAAAGAAAATCAAGTGGACCAACACATCAGGATATTTTCATACAACAAACACTGCTGATTTATGACTGGATCATTAAATAAGTCAGTGAAAGATGTCTTAAACCTTGGGTCAGAGTCAAGTCATTACCTGGGCCGTGGGAACTGGTCTTGTGCTTCACGTGATCAAAGAAACAGACATTTCTCAGTTTGATAACATTATCATCAGTGCTGGAGGAAATAATGTTAACAACAATTCTGATATTGAACAAATTGAAAATAATTTTTATCACGTTCTAAATAACATATACTTAGACAACATAGATTGTAAGGTTTTCATTTGCAGTTTCTCCAAGAATTGACACTGATGTTCGAAATATGAATGCCGAAAGAGAACGACTATGCAATATATAGGATCACAAAATAATTGACATTGAAAATGCGTCTGTTACAAAGTCTGGCTTGGTGCTTGAACACCTCATGGCTAAGTTCAGAATCTAAATAAAAAAGGGACTTTCACACTTTATGCAAGCAATAAATGAACACGTTTCAATACTCAAAGGCAAACACGTGTATCAAATATATAACAGGGACCAAGATAACACTTTCAGCACTAGAAAAGCAAGAGAGGTGTTGTAATTGCTTTGATCCTAGGCATGGCTTAGATTCATGCAGACATACTCGGACAATGCAATGCCTGATTGTTTGTAATATGGTCACAAGGCAAAGTACTGTGAAATGTTTCACCCTTGCAACCGATACTAAGCCTATGGCCAAGAAGATAGTGCCCTGTGTGTGTGACATAAATCCCACCCACCCATCCCGTTTCAAGACAAACTTTGTGATGCCCTTGTTATTTCCTTTGGGACTTAAGTTAAACATTTTTCAAGGACATCTACGATTTATGTTTTGAATGTAGAAATACAGTATGTGTTTGTGAACACTATAATATAGACTGCATGCATGATTCAAGGAATTTTAAAGATGTCAGGGTAGAACTAAACTCTGACTCTCCCAGCTGTTATTACCTTAAGGACATATTAGATATTTGAGTTAAAGGTCTACACAGTGGGCATATTAATATACAAAAAGTATGAATAATAAGTTAGACCAACTGAATTTATTATCATCTAAAGTCAATAATATACCTATTCTGGGTTTATCAGAAACAAATTTAAAAGACAATCATGCAAATGATTAGTTTATTAGCGGTTATAGCGCACTAATCAGAAGTGATATAGGTTGAAAGAAGGGGTGTTGTTGTTTATGTAAGGCGTGGCATATCAGTTAAAAGGAGAGACTATTTACATGGGCTCGTATTTATAGGCCCCCTTCTGCGAAGGTTGGATGGAATTAGCTTGAGAAGCAACTAGATAAAGTGACTGAGGACCAAAACTAAGTATATACAAATAATCAGATTAACATCAATTGGTCGAATTTCATAGAAATGTTCTATTTTAACCCAGTTAGCTGACCAACCAATACGAGAAATTGACCACTCAACTCTAATAGATCATATATGCACAAATATAGACTTAAATGTTGCAAAATACATATTCCATGGAGAGGTCTTGGTGGTCACTTCCCTACATTCCTAACCAGAAAATCCAACTTATAAACAGCTGTAAAATCCAAAACTCATAAAATCATAGAATACAGGTCTTGTAAGCATTGTGATTAATAAACATTTCTGGAAGAGCTTAGTAATGTTCCATGGAGTATGTGATTAATATAAATTTCTGGAAGAGCTCAGTAATGTTCCATGGAGAATATGATTAATAAATATTTTTGGGAGAGCTCAGTAATGTTCCATGGAGTATGTGATTAATAAATATTTTTGGAAGAGCTCAGTAATGTTCTTCGGAGTATATGATTAATATAATTTCTAGCTGATCTTAGAAAAGCTTTTTGACCTTGTTGATTTTGATATTCTTATCAACGCATTGAACATTATCAGCGTGACAATTCAACGATCGATTGGTTTACACCATATCTAAAAGCGAGAAAATTGTCTAAATAAACGGCAGCTTTTCTAAAGAAAAACCCAATTACATCAATCATGGACCCACTCTTCTTTCTCATTTTATAAATGATCTGCCATTGAAAATGTGCAATTGTATTTCATATACAGACCTATATGCAGATGATACCAACCTATCATATTTCAAGCAACTAAAATCAGACCTCGAGGTCTCACTTCGAAAAGGCTTACTTAGGATAGACTCCTGGGTTAAGAAAAATGACATGAAAACAAACACAGACAAAACTAAAGTATTAATGATTATTACCCAACAAAAGAGAACAATATTGGAAACATGAATTCGAATCTTAAGTTGAATGAAATTTGTCTGCCAATGGTTACCCATGACAAAATCCTTGGGGTGATGGTTGGCAACAATTTGCAATGGAATGAACATAATCGAGTCATATGTTATAAAGTCAATTCATATATATGTTTATTAAGCTAGATAAGGCCATGACTCTAGACTAGCATTGGTTAATATATTACAAAAGCCAGATGAAACCATATCTAGACTACTGTAATGTTATCTGGGGAAACACTTCTGAAAAGAATATTTGCAGATTATTCCGCTTGCAAATAAGAGCATGCAGACATCCTAGATAATACTGCAAACAGTCCAAATGCAGTGAATGAGATTACAATTTTAACAAGAAGTGCCAGAATATTTTGGAGAAAGGCTAGACTTCTGCACAAAGTTTCAAATAATATGGCGCCATTATACTCAAGGAACTATTTCATTCTATAAAACATGGCAACGCACAAATTTAAGAACAATTTTGGCTAACCATCATTGCATTCCAAAACCAATGAACTCTTTAAGAAAAGTTTTCAATATTAGGGGTCACTCATTTGGAACAGAGTCCAAAGAAAATTAGAGAAAATACTAATAATAACACATTTAATTATATTCTGTTTCAATGGATGAAAAGTGGAACCGTTTAATTTGACTAATACTTTACAACTTAAAGTATATACTCTCAGACCTTCCACTTTGTACAGTATATACACAATTTACCTAGCTGGAGCATGTTCTTACAAAACGATCTGTGTATTACGTCCATATATAAATGAAGCTTATTATCAATTTTGTTTTATTGTTTGTACAACTATGTACATGTACTATGCATGTAAATATGCATATAATAGAGGACCATTATTATTATTATTATTATTATTATTATTATAAAAATGACGTTAAAACTCATAAACCAAATCAAACCAAACCTAACCAATTCTCAAACATTCATATACTGAAAAATGGCGTTAAGCCACACAAAAGCAAACAAAATTAATATTCATACATTCATTTGCAAAACAAAATAGCGTTAAATCTCACAAAAACATTCATATACTGAATAATGGCATAAAACCTGCCAAAACCAAAACAATACATACATATATTTCACGCTGTGCACCTGAAAACTGACATGCGCTTAAAGGACATGCAGCCCTAATAATGAACTGCACACCTGAAATGGATCTGCGCTTAAAGGACATACAGTCTTAATAATGAACTGTACACCTGAAACTGACCTGCGCTCAAAGGACATGCAGCCGCATTAATAAACTGGTCATGCAGTACAGAAGATACTTAGGTTGTGTCAAATGCAATAAGACTCTGGACAGAAAATTTTAAAGTGGCACAAGAAAGTTTTTCCTCCTTCATAATCAGTTTTATTACATTTCACCGACATTAATTTACCTGCGCAGAAATACTATGTGCATTTTACCACACGAGTTTGTATCATCTTCATAATGTTTTCATTTTCCCGAGCTACTTTTGGAATGAGCCCTTATACAGATCCAGCAATGCATTATAATCTCTACCCTCCTGAATATGGCATTAATCAATATGGCTCTCCGTACGCGTAGATTTAACCTACATAGTCATGGGGTACATTTTACTGTTATAAATACAAATAAAATAGATAGCAACGTTTGAAATAAATAATAAAAAAATTCCACAGTCTCTGGGACAGTTATGTATAGTACCAATGACTATGTGACTATAAATGCCTGATTTTAATAAAGCTTTGAAAACTGGGTTTTCTTAAGAATCAAATAGACCATGCACAAACTGTAAGTGTGACAAGATATAGTACGTTGCTAATAAAAATACGAATCTTATTGCATGGATCTATTTTAAAGTAAAACTTGTGAGCTATATAAATAGGATATATAAATATTTCTTTTATTTTTCTACTGCATCTAAAAGTAATTATTTCAGGTATTGCACGTTCAAGCTGAGATAGGAGAACGATGAAGTTACTTCTAATGTCTACTAGTCGAAAGCGCCTTTGTTAATCATGGATGACCCGCTTTTGCCCGATGAGAGACTAAGTGGCAAGCAATACCGCCACCACAAAGATGAGAGCAGACCTGCACGCGACTCGCTACGCCGCCGCCGTAGGCAAGGACCAGTTTTGTGTGATGAATGTTGGAGGGATCATATTCGAACAAATGCGGTAAAACGCTGTTTGGACTGTGATGACAACGTCTGTGATAATTGTGCCGTCGACCATGAGGTGGCACCACGAGAGCCCTGGTGGTGTCCATACTGGATAACCACTTGTTTCCGATTCCTGTTTCCATCATGGAAGTTTATTCCTCATTCAGTGGTCAGCTTGGTCGTGGTGTATGACACTCCAGAAGTGTTGGAGCAATGTCGACCACACTGGGCACTTTCAAACGAGGCAAATAGTGTGTGTAATATTCCTCGTATAACGAGACGAAGTTTAAGGACAAACCCAAATTGTGTGCCGAATAAAAGTCATGACAGCGATGCACAAAATTCAGAAGAGTTCGTTCCATGCTTGGGAAATAAAGGAATTCCCGATAATCAGCCAGTACGTGAAGAAGCTTTGTCGAACACTAAATCACTCTCTCATCATGGTATGCCTCTCAGGCGGCAGTTATTAGCGCCAAACACAAATCAGGAATCTCTTCTCATCAGTCATGATGTCGATTCAAATGTGATCGAGGGAGTTCCAAAGGAATCGAGGGGTCACAGTAGAGAGAGATATATCAACACAGAATCACAGCCGGATTCCAAATGGAGACTTATTCAAATTCCACCTGATACATCGACACAGAATGGTCAACATGCAACGTGTTCTACCTCACAGAAGGTTCCGTCGTCTGAGACAGAAATCCCCGACACGTGTCCGATTTGTCTGGAAAATATTCCTGACAAAGAGGCGAGGAAGTTTAAATGTGGACATCCTATTCATACAGTCTGCCTTGCTGAGTTGCTGAGCAAGATGGAGTTTGATTTCAGTGCCAAATGCCCTGTGTGTAACCAACTGACCCATATAAAAAACTATTATGTCCCCAGAGAGGAATGGGTTCATGAATTTCTGGTAGTTGTGAGCGGGGATAAAAAGTTTCAAAATACTAACTAACAAACGGGTATTTTATAACTTCTTTTCAAGTGACTCTCCAGAAAGGGTAGCTTCAAGCTTATCCAGTATATAAAATGGTGGATGCATTCAGGTGGATAGTGTAAACATTCCCACCAGGTTTTCAAAGCTTTTGACTAACGTTTGTGGTGATTCGCTTTCTTAACACCATTCATAATTTTCTCACAGATTCTAGTAATGCAGTAAAGTTGTCTGGTATTTTGTTTATGAACTAACTCTATATGCCTAATTTTATGTACTAAAACTTCATAAGACATAAATATTTTGATGAAATTTCGGTCTTCTTCACGATCTAGCTACCTTTGTTCACTTCTTCATTTAAAAGAGTG